>JAPDVR010000020.1:41756735-41959235 GCA_026230005.1 Gila orcuttii
GCCGGTCTCAGTGTTCATGTGCTGTGCGCCACCAGACTGGGCCAACACCACAGCTCCATCGACAGGCTTCTGGACCGATGCCCACAAGCCATCATCTCCTACGCCAACCACGAGCTGCAGAACGACAAACTGGTAACAGCGAGAAGCCCTGAAACGTGCAAGACTTCGACACATGCTCGCCTTGATTTGTCATAACTGAACATACTCAGTGTTGCTGGCCAAAATGTCATAAAAATTGATGAAAATTGCCATTTTGAATGGATTCACAAACTGTGTTTTTCACTGCCTCTTCCCTAAAATGTCTGTTCAAACTTCACTGAAATTGATTCAAATCATATTCAGACTAATGGCCTGTTCACATGAAAGACCATAACTTAAATGATAACGATAAACATGCAGTTTTAAAAATCCTTCTAAATGTAAAAGGATAGCAGAGTCACAATATAACCATAACGACCATAACCTCTACACCTTCTTGCCTGGAAGGACGATAGGAGGAAGCTTACACCGAGTGAATCTGTCACTATTGTTCCGTGGGGGTTAGGGTTAGGGTCATCTTCCCACAATGGGTACATGACTCATCCCCGAACGCTGCCTCAGCGTGTTCGAGGCCCAGACAGCGACCGTGACCATCCCGTGACCCCAGGTAATAACCACATGCAGAAACACAAAGATAGAAAGTCATCTTGAAAAAAACACGATCTATCTGTGTAAGCTCTTTTAGGATCTGCTCTCACTGGTGCTGAAACACGCAGGGGAACAGTCACCGCAAACAGACAGGAATGTGAACCTGTCTGTGCGCTGTCTCTCTCTCGCTGGTCTTACCAGCTGTAAAAACAGCTTTTGAGCGCTCTCACTGCGCATCTTACCAGCTGTTATAACAGCTTTTTTTTTTTACTTTGCTCAAATAAGGAAAACAAAAAAAGGAGAGAGAGAGAAAAAAACATTCACGCTTCTGCGCCGTCACGCCCGCACCAAAGTGATGAGGTCCGTTGTAAGAGGCTCGTCTTCTCAGATTCACTCTTGAAAACAGTATCGAAGTATTGTTTCCGAAGCAAAAAACTGAAGTGCAATCCACCAGCTGCTCATTATATACCCGCGCTAACGAGGCCGCGCAGCAGATGCAAATGATTGCACGCCAATGTGCATTGGCTTGTTTTAGTTTCACTCAAAGTAGATTGGTCTCTCTAGCGAGATTCCTATTGGTCAGTCATGACGTACATTGTAGTGACTGACCGATAGGGAACAAATATTAACAAATACAGTAACAAATGTATTGCTCATGGTTAGTTCATGTTAGTTGATACTGTGATGGATTTTTAAACGATAAGATAGTAAACTGTCTTTTGAGACTAATCATGTAAAACCTTTAGATCTGACCTTTAGATTATCTAACCTTATGATAAACTTACCTGACTTCCCCTTTGGGTCTAATATTATGACTAACTCTTAAATGACTTCCTCTTTTAGCCATCCTAACATTTGAACCAAATCTACTGTTTGAAACTAGTGAAAACTCATGACTTTGGTTGTGTGAGTGTAAAAATAACAAATATGGGAAATGAAACTAGACAGAGGTCTAACCTTGAAATCTTTTGGTTACCTAGTAACAAGAGGGCTTGTCTATGTAGAACCAATCAAATTGTGGGGAAATTATGTAATGTTTCAAGTCATTGTGCCTTACCCTTATTCTATAAAACTGTTGTATTGGTGTTTATTGGTGGGAATCTCAATGGAGTCTGTCTGAGTCCGGCCGTGATTAAAGCATGTTCTAAGGCATTGTCTGAAGTCTGTTGGTTATTATTGCTGCACAGTTAGGGTTATTAGGTTCAGCCGCCGTCGATGTGTAGACGCGCTAGAGTATAAATATTATACGTAGTTAGATTTAGGAAAAAATATACTAATGTTTTACTACTGTAAAAAACTACTGTTAACTAATGAACCTTATTGTAAAGAGTTAGCATTATCTTTATAGTTATTGTTCTTCATGTGAACAGGCCTTAAAGGTACGGGCACATCAGCTAAATATTAGCAAAATATTACCAAAATTTTGTCAGGATTTGCCAGATTTGGCAGGGCAAAAAAAGGGTTCCTATTGTCCATTACTAGTATAGGTGTGTATGAAGCACAGCTTGTGGCCAATTCTCCCAAACTTGAACATAATGCGAAACCTGGGGAAATCTTTCACCCTCATGCAACACGGCCAATGTGCCAAAATGATGTGACGCAATAAAAGGTGTGAGTTTTTAAGAGTTTTTATGTTTGTCTGGCCACTGATTGAGTTCTCATCCTCAGCCTCTGTGGTGGCAGAAGCTTTTCCCTGAGGTGTGTGACCGGATGAGAAAGACAGGGATCCACAACGGCGTCCTCCTCTCAGCACTCAAAGGTAGCAGCCGCTTTAAGCCACGGGATGCCCGAACACAACACACTGAACTGAAGTGAACTCTGCTGCTCTTTTCTTTCACAGAAACTCTGCTTGTGGCGGCCAGAGAGTTGAACCCATTGGAGTTCCTGGAGTTGTTACCGGATGATGGAGCGGCACATTTCTTCCTGCCACATCTGCTTGAACGCTGCCAATGAAATCTCATGACATCTGCATTTATTTTAGACAATCGTTGAATCAACACTAAACCTGTTTAAAGACAGGATCTGGATTTACAGTCGTCCTGCTGCTTTGAATGCTGATTACCAAAAACTGTCATGTCCACTCAGATCTATAACTGCTGTGAACTACATGTTACAATCATTCATAAAGTCTGGAATGTTACAAGTTTACTTAAAAAAACAAAACAAGTACTCCCTTATAAAATCAGGATAAATATAGACTACAAAATATGCTGATTAAAGTTGATTAAGTGTTTTTTAAATGATTTGTTAGGCTTGCACTGAGTTTTTTTTAATGTATCTGAAATATTTGTGTGCGCATTACTCACAATGCATCTATCATCTCATTTCATCTGATTTTCAGAATGAACATTTTAAAGTGTCCTTTTTTGTTTATTAAATTATGTTCAAATGCAGAGTCTCTTGTGCAGATCATTTTGTAAACATTCTCTTGAACATTCTCTTACAAAATCATATTTTAAAGCTTCAGTAACATTATTCAAATGCTAACAACTTCCAGTCTTCCCTTTACAGAATCATATTTTCGACCCTACAAAATTGACTCTACATCAGAAAAAAAAAATCGACATAACCTTTAGACAAAATAATGACCTCTGACCCCTTTTATTCAAATACAGCCTATTTAGAGTTTTTTTTTACCATCCAATCATTCCCATTTTAATTTTAAAAAATTCTCTTTTATTTTATTCTAATGCTAAGATTTTTGTCACATTTAAGTAAAATAAGTTTTTAATGTCTTTGTCATGTTTTTCTGCTCTTTTGCAATCACAATAAAATAGTTATGAAGAACTACAAGTGTTTATTTAGAAAAATCATGGAGAAGTATTAAAACAAACTTCCTGTTACAAGCACATTTTAACCGCCAAACAAACCCAGGAACCTTTTTTTCCCTAAAAAAGACAGAAAATTATATCATTCAGTTTGTGTTGCTGGTAAAATGTGCTCAATTTAATCACAAAACTTTTCTTGAGTTCTTGTGTCAACAACCCCATGTGACAACATGCCCCGCTCTGCCCTTTAGCTTTGGATAACAGGGTAGTAAATATGTTTCTTGTCCTAAATTTGTAAAACTGATCTCAGACTTGAACATGCTGTACGTCATGCAAACTCACCGTCTTTTTCGAGTACGGTGTATGTGGTCAGCATTCCGGCCTGGATGTGGTCGGTGACGTGACAGTGCAGTAGCCATGTGCCAGAATACAGCGGACGCATGGTCACTGTCTGGAACGTCCCGGGGAATAAATCAAACACGTCTGCTCGATGTGTACCACTTATCTGCAGTAAAAGCCAACAGTCATCACACTGCTGCTCTGCAAGAGTTTTACAGTTTCTGAAGAGTGAGTGAGTGAGTGAGTGTGTGAGTGTGTGAGTGGATGGTTGAGTGAGTGAGTGAGTGGATGGTTGAGTGAGTGGATGGGAGAGTGAGTGGATGGGAGAGTGAGTGGATGGTTGAGTGAGTGAGTGAGTGAGTGAGTGGATGGGTGAGTGAGTGAGTGAGTGGATGGGTGAGTGAGTGAGTGAGTGGGTGGGTGAGTGAGTGAGTGGATGGGTGAGTGAGTGAGTGATTGGATGGGTGAGTGAGTGAGTGAGTGGATGGGTGAGTGAGAGAGTGAGTGGATGGGTGAGTGAGAGAGTGGATGGGTGAGTGAGTGAGTGGATTGGTGAGTGAGTGAGTGAGTGAGTGGATGGGAGAGTGAGTGAGTGGATGGGTGAGTGAGTGAGTGAGTGGATGGGAGAGTGAGTGAGTGGATGGGAGAGTGAGTGAGTGGATGGGTGAGTGAGTGAGTGAGTGGATGGTTGAGTGAGTGAGTGAGTGAGTGAGTGGATGGTTGAGTGAGTGAGTGAGTGAGTGAGTGGATGGGAGAGTGAGTGACTGAGTGAGTGAGTGGATGGGTGAGTGAGTGGATGGGTGAGTGAGTGAGTGGTTGGGTGAATGAGTGGTTGGGTGGGTGAGTGAGTGAGTGAGTGAGTGAGTGAGTGGTTGGGTGAGTGAGTGAGTGAGTGGATAGGTGAGTGAAGTGAGTGAGTGAGTGAGTGAGTGGATGGGTGAGTGAGTGGATGGTTGAGTGAGTGGATGTTTGAGTGAGTGAGTGAGTGGATGGTTGAGTGAGTGAGTGAGTGAGTGTGTGTGTGTGAGTGAGTGAGTGGATGGATGGGTGGATTGAGTGAGTGAGTGGTTGGGTGGGTGAGTGAGTGAGTGGTTGGGTGGGTGAGTGGTTGAATGAGTGAGTGAGTGAGTGGTTGGGTGGGTGAGTGAGTGGTTGGGTGGGTAAGTGAGTGAGTGGTTGGGTGAGTAAGTGGTTAGGTGAGTGAGTGGTCCAGTAAGTGGTTAGGTGAGTGAGTGCGTGGTTGAGTGAGTGAGTGGTTGGGTGTGTGTGTGTGAGTGAGTGAGTGGTTGGGTGAGTGAGTGAGTGAGTGGTTGGGTGAGTGAGTGGTTGGGTGGTTGAGTGAGTGAGTGAGTGAGTGGTTGAGTGAGTGGTTGGGTGAGTGAGTGAATGAAAGAGTGAGTGATTAAAAGTGAGTGAGTGAAAGTGAGTGAGTGAGTGGTTGGGTGTGTGAGTGAGTGGTTGGGTGAGTGAGTGAGTGGTTGAGTGAGTGAGTGAGTGGTTGGGTGGGTGAGTAAATGAGTGGTTGAGTGAGTGGTTGGTTGAGTGAGTGAGTGGTTGGGTGAGTGAATGGTAGGGTGAGTGAGTGGCAGGGTGAGTGAGTGAGTGGTTGGGTGAGTGAGCGAGTGAGTGAGTGGTTGGGTGAGTGAGTGAGTGAGTGAGTGGTTGGTTGAGTGAGTGAGTGAGTAGTTGGGTGGGTGAGTGAGTGGTTGGGTGAGTGAGTGAGTGGTTGGGTGAGTGAGTGAGTGGTTGGTTGGGTGAGTGAGTGAGTGAGTGAGTGGTTGGGTGAGAGTGAGTGGTTGGGTGAGTGGTTGAGTGAGTGAGTGGTTGGGTGGGTGAGTGAGTGAGTGGTTGAGTGAGTGAGTGAGTGAGTGGTTGGGTGAGTGAGTGAGTGAGTGGATGGGTGAGTGAGTGAGTGGATGGTTGAGTGAGTGGATGTTTGAGTGAGTTAGTGAGTGGATGGTTGGATTGAGTGAGTGAGTGGTTGGGTGGGTGGGTGGGTGAGTGAGTGAGTGAGTGAGTGGTTGGGTGAGTGAGTGGTTGGGTGAGTGGTTGAGTGAGTGAGTGGTTGGGTGGGTGAATGAGTGAGTGGTTGAGTGAGTGAGTGGTTGGGTGAGTGGATGGGTGAGTGAGTAGATGGGTGAGTGAGTGAGTGAGTGGATGGGTGAGTGAGTGGATGTTTGAGTGAGTGAGTGTGTGTGTGTGTGTGTGAGTGAGTGAGTGGATGGGTGGATTGAGTGAGTGAGTGGTTGGGTGAGTGAGTGAGTGGTTGGGTGAGTGAGTGGTTGAATGAGTGAGTGAGTGAGTGAGTGGTTGGGTGAGTGAGTGAGTGGTTGGGTGGGTGAGTGAGTGAGTGAGTGAGTGGTTGGGTGGGTGAGTGAGTGAGTGAGTGAGTGGTTGGGTGAGTGAGTGGTTGAGTAAGTGATTAGGTGAGTGAGTGAGTGAGTGCATGGTTGAGTGAGTGAGTGGTTGGGTGTGTGTGTGTGTGAGTGAGAGTGAATGAGTGAGTGAGTGAGTGTGTAGTTGGGTGAGTGGTTGGGTGAATGAGTGGTTGGGTGGGTGAGTGAGTGAGTGGTTGGGTGAGTGGTTGAGTAAGTGGTTGGGTGAGTGAGTATGTGGTTGGGTGAGTGAGTGAGTGGCTGAATGAGTGAGTGAGTGGTTGAATGAATGAGTGAGTGAGTGAGTGAGTGAGTGAGAGTGAGTTAGTGAGTGGTTGGGTGAGTGAGTGAGTGAGTGGTTGGGTGAGTGAGTGAGTGGTTGAGTGAATGGTTGAGTGAGTGAGTGAGTGAGTGGTTGGGTGAGTGAGTGAGTGAGTGGTAGGGTGAGTGAGTGAATGGTTGGGTGAGTGAGTGAGTGGTTGAGTGAGTGAGTGATTGAGTGGTTGAGTGAGTGAGTGGTTGGGTGAGTGAGTGGTAGGGTGAGTGAATGGTTGGGTGAGTGAGTGAGTGAGTTATTGGGTGAGTGAGTGGTTGGTTGGGTGAGTGGTTGAGTGAGTGAGTGAGTGGTTGGGTGGGTGAGTGAGTGGATGGGTGAGTGAGTGAGTGAGTGAGTGAGTGAATGGATGGGTGAGTGAGTGAGTGAGTGTGTGTGAGTGAGGTGGTGGATGGGTGGATTGAATGAGTGAGTGGTTGGGTGAGTGAGTGGTTGAATGAATGAGTGAGTGAGTGAGTGAGTGGTTGGGTGAGTGAGTGAGTGAGTGAGTGGTTGAGTGAGTGAGTGAGTGAGTGAGTGGTTGGATGAGTGAGTGAGTGAGTGGTTGGGTGAGTGAGTGAGGGATGGATACTTTACCTTGTAGTCAAAGCTATGGCCGTGGAAGTGTGCAGTGTGTATGTCCACCTCGTTTCCCATTCCCATCAAATACCAGTACACTTTCTCTCCGACCTTCATGGTCAGGCCTTTAAGGTTGCCGTAGACTAAACCATTGATACCTGTAATAAACGGGGATAATATAAAAAAAGAATAACCATTAGTTTTACTTTAGTTTTACAAATCTATGCAACCCAGAACACATTGAACTCACCATGCATTTTGTTGCTTTCGATAAACTCCTCATCCTCCTTCAGTTCTTTTGGAGGGGTTTTAACGTGAGCTTTGATGTTGTCATCCAGATACCAAGATTCATTCTCATCAAAGACCATGAAGAGCAGAGCAAACTCCTCAATCTCTTTCTTCAGCCCCAGTGAACGAGCCAGGCTCTTCTTGCAGATGACCAGCGGCCCGATCAAACCACTGTACATATCCTGTGCGGGAAGAAATCAGATTTACATAGATTAAAAACATTTGACACCATGGGTCATAATATTGTTCTATAGATATAATTATGCAACCGTCTAAGATACCTTCTTTTGACAAAATTCGAAGGCAGCATCACAATTGCAATTAATGCATTTCATTGAAAAATAAATGATCCAAGATGGTGGACAATCAAGAGAAAATAAATACACTAACATTTCACCAATTAATGAAAAGTATAATGAATATGTTCAGAAACAACTGTGAATGGAGATTCCTGTTTTTTTTTTTTCTCTCTCCTGGTTCCTGAGTGTTTGTTTGTTTTTTTCTCCTGGTTCCTGAGTGTTTGTGATTAAAGACTGTAATAATAACTTCCTGGAGTTATTCCTCGTCGTGCAAGTTTCTAATATACAAAGTTATGTGACAACGAATTGCCATGAGACTGTGTTGGCAAACAGGAAGCTCATTAGGGTTTAAGAAACAGCACACTTGTTTTCTTGGATAAACAGGAGATATTCTGGACTTAGATCCAAACTGGTTCAAAACAAGGTCCCATGACCTTGTTTCATTGGTGAGAAAGGTACCTTAATAACATCTACGGTGGAGTAATATGCTCCGACACTGCATTCCTCCTGCTCCTCCGTCGGCCCAGAACTCTTTGGGAGGTACCAGGTATAGGTGTGAGTTTCACCTTGAGTGAGCAACATGAGTGAGCATGAGTGAGCTTTAGACTTAATGAACAATATAAACTTTGAAATTTGTCTAATTTACAACTGTCATCTTGTCCTTTACCTGGACGTGTCAGGGCGACATGGGGACTGTCAGTTTTAACTCCATGGGCATGTATGGAGTACGGTCTCTTAGCCATGTTCTTAAACACAATCTTCACTTTTTCTCCTACTTTACCATGGATCATGGGTCCTGAGGTGAGCAATACCACAGCTGAGCATATTCTGAAGGTTTACAAACATTTACACCAAATTATGAGTCAACCATCAATATACAGCAAATTCTGTGTACTTACCCATAATTCCCAAATGTTCCATATCTGCAGGTCTGTCCTTGGGTTTAGTGAAGGTTTCATCAGTGTACTCTCTGTACAACACCTTCTTATATTTTGAACCAATGAATTTCCCTTCTTTCTTGAGGAACGCGTTGCCTGGACTGAATATATTAAAAATAGATATGATTCAGAACTTGCATTCATGCTTTAATGACAGTACAGTCTAAAAAACATGTTCATTTTCAAAATATATAGTCTGAACAGTCTTTGTAAATTCAATTTAGTCCAAAACTACACTACATGTGAAAATGAAAATTCTGTCATTATTTTCCCTCTCTCATGTTGTTCACAGTCTGTCACAATTTACTCAAGAACCAATGGTTTGCTTTGTTGTCATTGATGTGGTTTTTCACTGATTTTCTTTTTCTGAAACTTGGTGTATAACCAGGTTTGGCTTCAATCACGCTAAACACCTTTGGTGTTCTTCAATACCTTAAATAAAGTTCCAAACGTAGGTTTAGGAAGAGCCTTATTCAGTCCTGGCAATCATCATTATGAGTGTATAAGCAGCAGTCACTGCACCAACCCAGCTACAATTCCTCTGGCATCCCTCCACCTCCCCATCTCCTTCTCTATTCCTCCCAATAGGGGAGCCGCAGTTCTATGTATCACAGTTATAAGCTTATAAAGGTTAAGCTTACGCAGAGCTTCATTCGATGACAGCAATTTTTTAAAAATATTACTGATTACTTAGAAAGTACTAAATGGTTTAGCTCCCCAGTATTTAAGCGAGCTCTTAACGCATTATAGTCCTTCATGTCTATTGCGATCTCAAAACTCTGGCCAGTTGATAATACCTAGAATATCTAAATCGACTGCTGGCCGTAGATCCTTTGCTTTTCCTATTTCACGAGTGAACACTTACATACAATTAGAGAGTATAAGGTTTAATACGTATTTGGCGTGCTGTCCGGGGGGAGGGCTCCGAGCTCGGAGTTTGGCCCGAACCCAGAGTACTCCCCCCCCTATGTAAGTGGTTAGGACTAGAAGTGTGGAGAAGGGGCGGTGGAGGGATGCTGCTAAACTGTCAATGGATTGAGGTGAGATTGCTGAATCTATATATACCTCTTATCATTGATTGCTGAGTGCACTCCACTCGTGTTAATTAACTGAACATGCTCCTCCCGAACTTTGTTAAGAAAACATCATTTAGCACCAAAACTCTGGAACAGTCTTCCTAACATTGTCCAGGAAGCACAGTCTGTCAGTTTAAATCTAGACTAAAAACACATCTCTTTAACCTGACATACACATAGAAAATTATACATTCCTATTATTCAAATCAGTTAAATGATTATTAGGCTGCATAAATAAGGTCAGCTGGAACCGGGAACACTTCCTATAACACCTGATGTACTCGTTACATCATATGAAGAATGGCATCTACTTTAATATTAGTCTTTCTGTTTATTCTGTTATTTCTGTTAACTGTAATCAGCTGAATCCAGGCCATATCCAGATCAGATGGAGGACCTGTACCTAGACACGACCACAACGCATCCCTAAAGTGCCAGCAGAGATTGTGTCAACTAGACTCTCATCGAAGGCCTCATCGACACGACAGCCATTGGCACTGATCCTCAACAAACCCGTCTCGATCCTGGTGTGATGACTCTGATCTTAAACCAGATGGAACAGAATAATATTCTGATTGTTCCAAACCAATCTGACCTCTGACCTGTAATGCTGCCTGAATCATAATCATACACTGTTGGTTCATTGGCCAGAGGAGAACTGCCGCCCCCCCCCCCCCCATATATATATATATATATATATATATAGCCGCTCTTTTCATATATATATATATATATATATATATATATATATATATATATATATATATATATATATATATATATATATATATATATATATAAATGAACTAAATTAAATGAATATTAAAAATAATTAAATAAAAATAAATGAACTTTTCTTAAAACAAAAATGAAACATCACTGGACTTACTTAAGCTGGACTGTGGCGCTATTTTCTTCTGGAAACAAACTTTTTTTTGCATTATTTTCCTGTTATCTCTTTAAAGCTGCTTTGAAACAATCTGTATTGTAAAAAGCACTATATAAATAAATGTGACTTGACTTGACTTGACAGCAACCCAATATCGTTTACCTATAAAGACTGGATGGGCTGGCAAACTCTTGAAATGAAATTGGCCAAGTACTGTTAGCAAATGGGAGTTCTGGTGAAGGATGTGGAATACCTTTCTTTCAGACCATGGTGCAATTGTTCCTCCCAGGTGCGGGTGGGTGAATAGTCCCAATCCATCTCAACTGCAGCGATGTAATACTTCTTCTGGTGCAGCATTGTCTCAGACTGACGGTTCCAGAAGTGGCACTTCTCCACAGTGTAGTTGGCTCTCATGCCTCCATGATAATGATCTGTGGTTTTACAGCTCACCTCAAACTGTCCTGCAGAAGCAGCATGTTAAATCATCAGAACAGCACAATGTGTAATACTTTGAAGTTTATCATAAATGCACATTTATGTGATTATGTAAGGAATAAATTATTATTTTTCTTGTTATACACATACATCTACATTCAGTGAAACTCCAAACCTGTATGGCTTTCTTTCCTCTGTGGAACACTATTTTAAAGAATGTTACAAATCTTTTTGTCCAAACGATTGTGGTGAAGTGCCGTTCACAGATAGCTCAGCGGTATTTAGAAAAAGAGTATACAAAGGGCATCCCCAGATTAGCGAGATATTGTGTCAATTGGGCGTCATGGTTTATATTTTTTATTTAGTTACTAATTGCTTTGTTTCCTTCTCTTTCTTTTTCAGTAGCATAGGGTGACCCAGAACAGGACAGGCTAGTTATCTTTGGAGGGTGCATGGAAACTCTCCTCTTCCAAGAGTGCGGTGTAGGTTTTCTTGCAGTGAATTTCACTGGAGTGTGTGTGCTTTTAAAATGTGGTGCAAAGGGGTTACTCACTGCGGGCTGATTTGAAGCCGACTGCTTAGCCTGCCCTTCTACTGGAGCACCCCGGCTCAGTGTCGAGATCTTGCTTTTCTTTTTCTTTGTTTGATAAACCTGCTCATATATAAATCCGTAACATTGTTTGCCACCACTAGTATTGTGTTGCTACCAGTGCTCCTCTTTCAAACTATTTATGATCACTTAATAAAGATCTATTTTGTACATACAGTATCCACGCCTCATTGTTTGGTGATTTGTGGGAAGGAGATCGAACTTATGTGCCCTTAATTGGTGTTTCCCCAACTAATTCAATACTAATTCAATGCTTGGGTGGCGTAGTCGCTACTTGCTATAGCTCTGGCGAGAGCGCCCCGTTAAGCCAAGGAATGATAGTCAATTTGGCCCAAAACAACATCAGACCCCACTGAGTCTTCTTTGCATGGACAAAATATATTTTAAAATAACTTTTGTGTTCTGCAGGAGAAGGAAATGCATGCAGGCTGGTACAACATTGGTTGGATACTTGTCAAGAGTTTCAATATAGCACATAATTGTTCTTCGACATAGTGAGGTCAAAGAAAGAAGTGACAGGACGGTACCCATGCTGTCAGGCTCCATGATGACGGTGTGAGAGATATGAGGAAACACACTGATGGTGTCTCTCCTGGTGTCTTTGAAGAGGAACCTGTTGCCCTCAAAGTAAAGTCC
Organism: Gila orcuttii; assembly: GCA_026230005.1. NCBI lineage: Eukaryota > Metazoa > Chordata > Actinopteri > Cypriniformes > Leuciscidae > Gila > Gila orcuttii. Next base: position 41,768,908 of record JAPDVR010000020.1, read on the forward strand.
ATGGATGTCTGTCTCTGATCCTAGCCCGGACAGATGCCAGGACACCTTATCACCTTTACACATACTCAAACCTTTGAGATTCCCATACATAAATCCATTGAGCGCTGTGAATGGTAAACAAATATTAGTTTGGATGAAAGAGCAAGCAATACGGTTTGTGTGCTACAGAAATTCAGAAACGTTTTATCAAGGAATGTGACTTGCACTCACAGTGCATTTTGTTGGACTCTTGGAAGTCTTCATCATCTTTCTTTATAGATTTCGGCTCTTTCACACTTCTTTTGATGTTGTCATCCAAATACCAGCTCAGGTTCTCGTCAAACACTGTTGCAAGAAGGTGAAACTCTTTATCCATGTTTTTCTGGAATGGAAAATAAATATTGGCAAAGCTGTGAGCAAATAATTGTTACACAATATTGTTGTAACTCAGAAATCACAAGTTATCTGCCTATCTCTGCCCCTGTTTTCAGCCACCAATCATGTAGTAATCTCATCTCAACATTTTGCAAATAAGAAAAATTCTACATAGCTCACTCAGCGCCCGTCTCCCCCACCTGCTTTCCTGATTTGAGGGTTTTTGGCTTGCAGATCAGAAGAGGTCCAACCAGCCCAGAGTTGGTGTCTCGGATGGGATCTACCGCTGAGTAGTACAAGTAGGTAATGCAGTCTGGATCTTTTTCGGTGGGTCCTCCACCCTTAGGTACCACCCAATCATAGACGTAAGTGGTGTCAGGACGGACCAGTGCAGCAGGAAGTGGCTCAATCACCCCTGAAAGAGATGAACAACATAAAACTTTTTACATTCCATAATTGTTTTCTTGCCTTATAAGTAATATGAAGGATGGGAACTGATTTTATCCATTAGGAATTTATTGAATTGTTAAAAGTGTGTGTTCTATACCAAGATGAAGTCAGAGCTGAATATGACTATGAACATGAATATGAACAATCAGAACTAACTTTAGCTGGACAATAACTTTATCCTAGAGCTGTGGTAAAACCTAAACAATCTGTTACGGTAATATCTATTATCACTGTAAAGCTGCTTTGAAACAATCCATACTGTTAAAAGCGCTTTATAAATGAAGGTGACTTGACTATGAGTTTGCAGTTGAAGAGTTTGTCCAGTGCTCTCCCTGAGGGCCAATGTCCTGCAGAGTTTAGCTCCAACTTGCTCCAACACACTTGACTGGAAGACTCTAGTGATCCCGAAGACCACGATTAGCTGGTGCAGGTGTGTTTAATTAGGATTTGAGATACACTTTGCATGATAGGGGCCCTCCATGAGCAGGTTTGGACACCCCTGGCATAGTGGATCCCAGAACACCACTTTGGAGGGACTTTTTGACTAGAATAGGGAGGTTAAAGGTCAAGTTTATCTTTGAAAGCAAGATGGGAAAGGCTCTAGCACCCTTGCAACTCTATGTAGGACATGTGACTTAGAAAATGGATGGATGAATAGATGGATGGATGGATGGATTATAAAGACAGATTGTTTTCTATGGAGTAATGTGAACTGCTGAATTGTTCACAAGACCAGAAACAAGTCTTAAGGAAGATCATAGGGTGAATTTGATTGGATTTTCCTCTCTGTTCATTCTCAGTAAAGCCAGTCATGCACTCATAATCACCCAGATAATTCAAAGAGGGAACTTTGGTCTCATAGATTTGGACTGATTTGTTTGAGTCCAGCCAGGACTGGAAAATACACTTGCGCAATGATCCCTGACCTTGAATCGACATTTGACTTAAAAGACAACAGTCTGGAATTGCTTATCACAGCTTTCTGGTCCGGTCTTTTTATATATCATTAAGATCTTTTTCTTACGTGCTTCTTTTTTGAGTTCACGAAGCTTCTTGGCAGTGTATGACTCTGCATAAAAAAGAAAAGAAACAAGTAAAGACTGTCATACATTTTATACATTTATTTAATGAGGTTACTTCTTTACCTTCCAGGACATTGTGGTAGAGTGTTCCATCCATTTCTATGCTATATTGCACTCCATGAGGTTGAATACTGTAGGGCCTGCTTGCTTTATTTCTAAATGTCACTTTAATTGTGTCCTCTTCCTCTGCTCTGATGACTGGACCTAAAAAACAACTCAAAGACATTAATTTGTGCTATTAATCTCAGCTATAAATATCTGCACTTAAAAGCAAATCACTGCAACAGCCTCATAGTAATATCACAGTTAAAGGAAGATTCTTTGTTAAATACAATGTTCTGTCTACAACATCTACCCATAATTCCCAGGTGCTGCTCATCTGGGCTCCTTTCTTTGCGCTTGGTGAATGTGTCATCAGTGTATTCCACATATTGGACCTTCTTGTATTTGCCCCCGATGCGATCATTGCGGGTATCAAAGAAAGTGTCAGATACACTGTGGATATTTAGAGACAAGCTTAAATCCAAGGATATTGACTTCAAGATGTCTCTTAGTGAAGATCTTAAAACAACATTGTTACCTGTCATCAACAAGTTTCTTCCCGGTATACTGATTTATCTCTGTTGGCCCATAATCCCAGATGATTTCCTCAGCAGCAATGAAATACTGTCTCACTTCTCCAAAGGGTCTGGGTTTATGCACATTTGGGAAACACTTCTTAATCTCAAAAAAGGCTTGCATGCCGGCTAAAAGTGGGGAGAAATGTAATTAAATTCAACACAACAATTACAGGTGTAACGATGCAACATTTACACTCAGATCTGGCCTGTCTGTACCTTCCAGATGATCATTGACTTGACAGCTGAGGAGCCATTGGCCGGGATTGTCCGCCATCATCTCTACATTAACAAAAGTAGCCGGGAACAGACTGACGGTGTCAACATGGTGCCGTTTGTCCGTCAGGATCTGTCCATGGAAGAAGGCTGAGTGGATGTCCACCTCGTTCCCCATCCCAAACAGGTGCCAGTGGATCTTATTGCCCATGCACATACTGAGGTCCGGCAAGTTGCCGTAGACGTACCCATTTATAGCTACAATAAAGTTCACAAGGGAAGTTGAAATTCCTGGATAGTTATTCATACTATTTTTAGTTAATAGTAGGCAGTATAATATATACTGTACAATTTGCTTCTATTATAGGTAGTTAATAGATGTGTCAAACAGGGTTTGACCTGTTGGCCTGTTCACAGTTCATGTTATCATTAGTCATTATTGCAGGAGATTTATTACTGAACTCACAGTGCATTTTATTGCTTTCCACGAATCCTTCATCATTCTTGTTAACTTTGGCTGCTGCTGAGCAGTAGGTCTTGATATTATCATCCAGGTACCAGCTGAGGTTCTCGTCAGACACCGTAAACATGAGGGCGTAAAGATAGTCAGCTGTCTTGTCGCCATGGACATCTAGAGTGCCTAAGAATCGCACAAACACACAAAAAAAGAACAATTCATTATTAGTGGACTATATCAGAACTTGAAGTGAGAGAATTATACAATGACTTTTACGGTAGTCAGCCTTTTATATGAATTTGTATCTGTAATGTTCACTACATAATCTGTTGAGTTAGCCCGATGTTCAAATTTTTCTTCGAAACTTTTTAAACAAAACACAATTATTGGGAACACTTTATTTTGATGGTCCCTTTTGAACATTTTGTTGACTATAAGTAACTTTGCAACTACATGTCAACTAACTGTCATTAGAGTATTAGTAAACTATTTGCTTAATATCTGCTAACACTTTATTGTGATGCTCCTCCAACAGACATTATACTGACTATAAGTAACTTTTCAACTACATGTCAACTTATTCTACTAACCCAAACCCAAATACCAGTCTACTAATACTCTACTAACTCTCTAATGAGAGTAAGTAGACATGTTGGTGCAGAGTTACTTATAGTCAACAGAATGTGTTAAAGGGACCATCAAAATAAAGTGAAACCCAATTGTTTGTTATATAGGCTATTTGTGATCTATAAATCTATTCTCTATTTTAAAAATACACTAACACACTTGTACACTGTCGGAAAAAAGTTGCTGCCTTAAATTTTTAAGTATAATCAACTTGGATGTTTAAGTAATTTCAACTTAAATGACATTAAACTGACTTTAAAAATGAGTTGAATTGTGTACAACTTATAAAAAACAGTTGAAAATTGCTTAACTTATTTTGATGAGTTAAAGCAATGTGAAAACACATGTTGTCATAACTTAATGATCATATCATTTTTACAGTGTATTCTAACTGAAACCCTGAGTGAAACCTGTTCAAAACGCTCTTTACTTAACCTGTTAAGGTTCAAGGGTACTTTTGAAAAATCCCCAGAAATGGCATACCCAAACTTAAACAGATACAGTTCATGAACCCTTTGCACTAAAAGCACAAGTATGATCTCATTTGAAAGCTGACACCTAGTAGTTTATTGTAAATGTAGAATTAATTATTGTCATAATGAATTTTTTTTTTTTAAATAGCTTCAAAGTTTTGTAAAGTTATTAGAAATTTTTATGTTTATGAAACATCTTCATGAAAATAAAATTGAAGTTGGCCCTGGAGCAATCTAGAAATGCACTGCAGCTAAAGCCATATGTGTGACCATTTTATATTTAAAATCTGAAAATGATAAGTCTAAAACTCTGTATTTAGTTAAATGTTTTTCAAGATCATGTCAAATTACTTTATTTTGATGAGACTCTAAAATGCAAACTGATGTTTAGTCATCTTCTCAATCATCTATTCAGTCTATTGTCTCTATTATTTTGTGGTGCAAACGAGCCCCATTCAGTGTGAGTCTCCCCTGCACACATTCACACCTCTCCAGACTGGTTATGGCTCTAAATATGCATCTCTTTTGTCTGCATTATAGCTACTAACGACTGGCTATTCACAGGCTATTCATAGGGTTTCAAACTCTAACTTCTTTTATCAAAGTTCTCACTAAATATTTGAAACTGGTATCAAATGCACTGAAACATTTCAGTAAGCATTCCTATTTAGAAAAAAATCATAAAACAATAACTGCTGGTGGCAGGTGCACCTGGGCTAGCTAGCATGTTAGCTTAGCACACCATCAATACACGACCATTTATGAGATTAAAACCATGCTTGTGGTCCAAACTTACTTTATAACGCAAGTCGAGTGTTTTAAATAATCTTCTGTGATCTAATTTGGCTTCAGATTAAAAAAAGTCCGACAGAAAATGTATTATTTATAGTGTTCTGCACGATGATGAAATCTATATCGATTAGCATTACATTATAAATATAATCTATTATTATGAAATACCTGGCATGGCTTGAAGAACACAGGTAACTCAAATATCATTGCAATCATGTTTATTGTCTTCAAAACATCTTTATCTGCATGTTACAGCGATCTCTGTCAGCTACTTTCTGTATCAATGACGTACTGGAATGTCACATGACTAAGCTTCTTCTTCATGAGCAATATTTGGACTGTTATTGTGCATATAGCGCCCTCAGGCTATTGGTATGAATTGAAAACACAGCACATCTCAGTAAGAAGCGATCATAATGATTACATCGACGCATTTGGGTATAAATTCAATAAATATTATTCCTGTCTATAGAAATATGATGTGAATCTATGAGAATATATCAATATTTCTCCAAGTCTGCACATTTTTGAGCTAAAGCCCTGAGGGACGATGTTTTGTGAATCGCTGTCATGACGACAGCACGGAGTGTTTTTTATGAATGGACCAGCTGACGCTCATAATTCATATTAAAGGTATCGACTCATTTTTTCATTTCATAACTCCTGACACAAATTAAGACATAACTGTCACTATAAGTTTCTCAGAATACAATAGTGGTCAAATACTGAATCTTGAGTATTATATCTTTTTAACCATGTATAGTTTGTCACGGTATAACATTAAATCTGATAGTAAATTTGAACTAAATAAACAAAAAACGCGTCAGAGCGCCGGCGCACTGATGAAGGCTAAGAGGTTAAAGGAGCTGTATGTAAGAAATTTATTTCAATTAATCATAAAATGGCCCTGATATGTCACTAGACATTAAGAAATCATGTTCATTTCAAATACTTATATCACTGACAACAGTAGTCTGGCCAGGATATTGTCATTTAAAAAGTGAAGTTGCAGCCCTCAACTGATGTTGATGTTGTCATGTTGTGTTTTGGTCTGATGCGCCACCCTCCACCTATCTACCAATCACGAAGTCAGTAGTGTTGCGGCATCCGGGTTGCCAGCTCTGCTAGTTACATCAGCTGCAGCTACAAACGTGTCAGAATCGGATAAAAAAAATGTCTAACGTTGCGAAACCAAAAAAAAAAACTCGTTATGAATCCGAAATACTTCGTGCCAAAGTCCGAAATAAAACAAGGATCTGTATAGGAGATGCCTTTGAAAGATGGAGACGGCTGAAAACGGACAGACGCGTTGCTAATTTTCTCCTGGACAGGTAAGATTCATCTATGTTTGGCTAACTTGTACTTGATGTAAATGGACATTTCACATATTCATGACAGTCGAACAAAGTTATGCATGTTCGTGCAAAGTAACGTTACATTAGCTCATATGGAGGAGGTGGGTCATCGAATTGAAAAGGTAAGGAATTGTTTAGGTAATAAAAACGGCGAGTCGTCATTACTAACATTAGCAATGCATTATCAGAGCCCGTTTCTCTGTCATTATGATGAGACGCTGAGGAAAACAACATTAACACGCCCATTATTGTTTATCATGCAAGTTCTACAGCCAAAAATAATAGAATGACACGTAATCTTTCACATCACATATTTTAGCGTTATGGACGTGTACTGCAGGGTAAGTTAAAAAATACAGCTGGTCGCTTTCACTTATAGCGTCAGCTAAATGAATAGCTGTATCTTTGATATCGGTTACACACAGTGACAGAGGCTTGTGCTTGTACTTACGTTAATGACAGATACCTACCTTTACAAGTTAGACTAACAGCTACTGTTCTAACAATGTACTGTCACATACGAGCGTACATCTTTACGATTATGTTTGGCTAATCGCCATTAGTAAATTTTTGCGATATATAATTACTTTGCAAAACATCTCTCATTTGAAGCATAAACATAATTAACAGAAAAAGCTTCTTGTAGCAGCCTACGTTCCTGCTGGATCCTGCAGCCTATCTGGCAACCTCGAGTCAGGGAGGAGGGAGAGGGGATACACCGCTCTACAGTAATTTGAAAGTGATTGCAGTACCAGTTTTGGCCACATTCTTACATACGGCTCCTTTAATATACAGAAAATATCAGACCTATAATGACAAAATATACGCACATCTTCTTTTAAGATGTTTCTATTTAAGCTGTAAATATGTCTAAATTATTATATTTAAGGTGGGGCAACTTTTAAGTGGATACATTTCCTGTTATTTGTCACTGCTGTAAATTATTTGAATCATATTATAAAACACTGCATTCACTGGTTTACATTGTCATTGTCCGTGATTTGGGAAAAAATTATATACATGCTACAGTCAATAAGTTATTTCTCTCAAACATGCTAAAGTACAATGCTTTGTGGCAATACTTTTGCTTGCATTTTAAAGTAGCTTGTATTTGATCCCAAAACATTACTGTAATTGACCGTTCGCAAAGACCCGCCTTTAGTTACTGTTGCTATGCCACACCACACCACAAACCATGTTCTCACACAGTGAAAAATACATCGCGGAGCAGAGAGGACACTGACAACGCGCTGACAGACATGACGGACCAGGTTACCTTTGATATGAAACAAAGTCTCAACTTTCAAATTTGGTCATTTTTTAAAGAACGGTAAACAATAAAAAACGTTTTGTGGCTCTTTAATGTGTCTGACAGATTGCTGTTGGGCTTCAGTTAAAGCTGCTCGTGAACCCATCATCTCTTCCTTCTAGTTAATTTATAGCATCAAATAAACATGAATGAACATAAGAAGGAATGTTATTTTAACTGCGGAAAGACATGAGTACACTTCAAACCCTCCAACGTTAATCTACTAACTCTCCTGACTGCTTTGTCGGACAAAAATGGCGGATTCAGTGGATGGCGGGTTATGATTGGTCAGATCGCTTGTCAATCAAACTCCCTGCAAAGGGTCAATTAGAGGGGTCCTAGCATGTGAACCCTGAAGTGAAGAGAAAGATTTGTACCTTTTTTACATATAATGAGAGGTCCAACGAGACCTGAGGCGATGTCTTTGGGGGCTTGAACATGGGAGTGGTATATTCTGGTCAGGCAGCTTGTGTCATCTTTGCCAGGAGTATGGGAAGATGGTAGAGTCCAAACATATGAGAACGATTTCCCAGGGGCCACTGAATCGTCCATTTTCTCCTCCTTTTCTGATGAATCGGGATACAGTGCTCCTGGAGAGAAACCCATTATTCACAGTATTTCTGATGAGCAATTCATGAGAAAAGGTTAAACTGATTAAACAAATCGTATTTGACATAATTTGCGCACGCACCTTCATGGCTCTTGTTGTAACTGAGGCCGTGTGCGTGGATAGAGTACGCTCGTGTGGCCATGTTCTTCAGATGCACAACAACTGTGTCATCTTCCTCTGCACTGATGAGGGGTCCGAGGTAACCCAGCCACTTGGGTTTCTCTATCTCCTGCCTGTAGGTGGCATCAGTGTATTGCTGATACACTGCCTTCTTATACACCCGCCCGATCCGCTGCTCTCCCCTCTCCAGAAACACCTGTGCATCTCTGTCGAACACCAACACAACATTCTCTGTGAGGGTTTTACATGCACTCTCTCACTCACTGAATGTCTGACCTACACCCGTACCCAGGTACTATTTTATTTTTGTATACATTCTAACGGAAACGTGAATGGTTCCCCTGTGGAGAATTTCTATCAAAATTTCTGAGGAGTAGCAGAGATCTTCTCAAAATGCTGTATGGTTTGAGATATCATTCATAACCAATGCATAAACATTTTGGAACAAGGCCATTTCTTCGTGTTTCAGTGTGGTTTCTAGAGTGTTGCTAGGCGGTTTATAGATTATGAATAGGGTGTTGCTAAATGACGATTAAATGAGCTCATTTACTGTAATTGTCCACCATTAAAAAAATATTAAGTCTAAACTCATATTATACTTAGAGTTAAGGGTTTGTTGAAGATTCAGACTTTAAAGCTGCATTCACACTGAAAGCTATCTGTAGAAACAAAGTGACCAGAACTCAGTCAATCTTCAGTTCCAAAGTTGAAATCATTAATTAGCAATATAATCGGTATGAAGCGGCATTTCAACTTTATGCAAATGAGCAGTAGTGCAGTGACTTCCAATGGGAGTCGTGAGACTGGAAGCGGTAATCTGCTGATACAGTTGAATACCACAGTTGAATAAGCAATAAGCAGGAGCAATATACAAGTGGAATTGTCATTAAAGAATTGCCATTCTAAAGAAGGCTACAATTTACAATCATATGTTCTAAATTGCAACTACAGTGTATTTTTAATGTTTAAATGTTAAATCAAATGTTATTATAATCTAATTTCTTTCGTACAGAACTAATAACTCCTGTACATCCTACTCAGAAGTGTTTGTACTCACTCGTCTTCTTTTATGGTTTTGTTCTGAATCAGATTTTTACCACTAGGAGCATAATCCCACTGAATCTCCTTAATGCCAAAGAAATATTCCCTTGTGATTGAAGACACGATTCCAGCACAACACAAAACCCCGAGCAGAGTCCACAGCAGACCCTTCATTTTGGATCAGTGGGATTTGACTATCAGAATGGAGCAGATGCTTCGCTTCTTTAAAGACAGAAGGTGACAGCGGTCAGCCAATCACAACAGCCATGAAGAGGGCAAGTTGACTAACACACACACAGCTGGGCGGTCTGGCAGTACATGACCCCGGGAATTTACTGGCAGTATGTGACCAGATGGACTTTAGGAAACTCCTGTCTATCAGAGAAGTTTTCTTTGCAGTCATCAATCATGATAAAGGTTGGGACTGAATCGTGTGTTAATATCTCCCATTTGGCTCTGAATTAAGACATTAATTATGTTGTCATGGTTAGACCATTTATTCCATACAATACCAACCAAAGAAGGTGTATGGACTGGGTAAAATTTTTTAAAGAAAAGTAGTCAGCCCAATGCTTAAGTTTGTTTGTGCATGGTAGACACGGAAAACACTGCTGACCAAAAAACACCAACTATGATTGCATTGCGAAAAAATCAATAGGGTTTTGGGTACTTTTCTCATGTTGAGTTAAGAAATGTTTATCTGCTGGGAACTGACAACTCAGCAGTTAAAATGCCTTGAAACCCAATTGCAATGCACTGGGGAGATATAATTTCAAAATAATGAAGCAAGCTTATTGTATGCTACAGGCTAAAAATCTGACAGATCACACCTCACTACTTCTGAACCCGTCAAGGAGAGATAAGGCAAAAGTCAAGCATTGTAATGAATACTCATAATGTGATTACTGCAAATGATGTAAAAACTGCACATAATGTAATACGTCTCACATTATTATTGTTATACATTATTATTAATGTAATGATTATCTCAAAACATAATACAACCTTGAGCTCATAATGTAATAACAATTTTTATAATATGAGAAATGTATTACATTATAAACTCACCAAAAACATTATCATATTGTCATATTTGTAATAGCTTTTACAGTTTATCTTGATTGCTTAAACACTATAACCAGGTTTTTTAACTAAAATTTCTAACCCAAAACTCCATTTAGCAAAAAGCACACCCATTTCCCTAAACTATAAACACTATTCCCTATTCCCATAGATTTGTTGAATTGTCACTGCAAACCTCTACACACAAATCCCTTCATTTCTCATTATACACATTGTTGTCATTTAGAAAGCACGAGCATTCAGTATTGTTCACTCGAGTCAGCACAGCTTCAGCTCAGTCAGCACACAAAAAAGGCCGGAAAGTGGAAACACTAAGATTCAAAAGTAATCACACACCAATCAGAACCTTCAATAGATGGATAAAAGGGCCAGAGTCAGTTAATTGGGTTTTGGAACAATGGATCCAGAAAGACATGAAGGAAGAGGTTGAGGACATTGGAGTGGAGGATGATGAGGAGGAAGAGGATGGGGAAGAGGATGGGGAAGGGGATGGGGAAGGGGATGGGGATGGGGATGGGGAAGGGGAAGGGGAAGGGGAAGGGGAAGGGGAAGAGGATGGTGATGGTGATGGGGATGGGGATGGGGAAGGGGAAGGGGATGGGGATGGGGATGGGGAAGGGGAAGGGGATGGGGATGGGGATGGGGATGGGGAAGGGGAAGGGGATGGGGATGGGGATGGGGATGGGGATGGGGAAGGGGAAGGGGATGGGGATGGGGAAGGGGAGGGGGATGGGGATGGGGAAGGGGATGGGGAGGGGATGGGGAAGGGGATGGGGATGGGGATGGGGACTCTCTACTGTAACTTTTGAGTGCAGTACACTGTGCTGTTACAACACATACATGTACTGTAGCTGTTGCACTATACTACTGTAATAAAAAGAAATGCATCAAATTGCTTCACATACAGATAGAGTTTTCTGAATGCTTCCATTTTGTAAAAAGGATGTGTTACAGTTACAGTAATCCATACTTCTATTTTTCTAGGACACAGAGGCGATGAAATGGAAGAAGCCTGCCAAATATTTCAGTTGATGCGTGCCAGCGGGGAACAGTGCTAGAGGACTTCACCCGCTGCCTGGGCTAATACAGCCTGTGATGGGGACGAGATTCTCTGGCCTGACCCAGACCACAGACAGGATGCTGGAGAAGAGGTTTTTTTTTTTGTTTTTTTGGTGTATTGTACAGTACAGTACATTAAAGGCGATTATTGCGCTTCCCTTTTTATTGATTTATCAAAGGCCTTCGACACAGTTGATCATGAAATGTTGCTGCACAGACTAGAGAGTGTTGGTTTATCAAATCATGTTATTTTTTGGGTTAAAAATTATCTAAGTGATAGAACTCAGTGTGTTAAGGATGAAGGTAAAAATTCACGACTACTGGAGATTGCAAAAGGTGTCCCTCAAGGATCTGTGTTGGGGCCTCTTTTATTTACTATCTACATAAACAGTCTGGATTATGATATTCAAGATACTAATTTTCATTTTTATGCAGATACACTGTTATGTATTGTGGTGCTCCTTCTAAACGGCAAGCTTTGCTTAAGCTCCAAGTGGATGTCATTCAGTCACGGCTTAATACACTAAAACTTGCTTTGAATGTTGACAAAACCAAAATTATGTTATTTTCAAGCTCGAATAAGGTGGTAGACAATATTATTCCTATTCAGGCTTTACAAGGTAATGTGATTGAGTTAGTAAAAGAGTATAAATATCTTGGCATCATTATTGATGATACTTTATCTTTTGGCTCTCACATAACTCAACTAAAGAAAAAATTTAAAATAAAGCTTGGGTTTTATTTTAGAAACAAGTTTTGTTTTTCATTTAATGTAAGAAAGAGGTTAGTTTCTGCTACTTTTTTGCCTGTACTTGATTACGGTGATGTGGTGTATCAATTTGCTTCTTCTCATCTTCTCTCCTCTTTGGATGCCATCTATCATAGCGCTTTGAGATTTATATCAGATTGTAAACCTTTAACTCATCGTTGTATATTGTATAACAGAGTAGCCTGGCCCTCTCTGTCCATCAGAAGGAAAATGCACTATTACTTATTTATCTATAAGGCTATTCTGGGGTTGTTGCCTTCATATCTAGATTGTCTAATTCATAAGAAAATATTTTGAAATGTTCTCTCCGGTCTGAAAATTGTTTTACCCTTTCTGTTCCACTTGTAAGAACTGAACTGGGAAAAAGGGCTTTTATGTATCCATTTGAATGGAATCGACTCCAAACAAAATTGAAATTACAAACTCTGGTGCCTATGGAACATTTTAAAACTATTATTCGGTCACTTGAAGAAGACTCAATGATGTGCAACTGTTTTTAAGTGTTGTAATTTTATATTTGTTGTTGATTTGTAATTTTGTGACTGTAAATGCTGTCCATTCTTGGCCAGGACACTCCTGTGAAAGAGATTTTTAATCTCAGAGAGACTATCCTGGTTAAATAAAGGTAAAAAAAAATAATAATAATAATAATAATAAACAAATGTGCCAATGTATCCATTGGTTGTGTCTTTTGTGTTACAGTATTTCACAATTGCTGAAACACTAAACCCCATTCTCTGAACCCAATGCTTAGTGGCCTAAACCCATTTGTCGAATCAGTCACTTTGTAGGCAAAACCTTAAACAAGTTCAGGTAGTTAAAACACTGTTTCCAAATCTCATCCACTCTTTTTGCAAAACTCTAAACACATTCTCACTCACTAAAACACATTTTGCACACGAGCAATACATGTGGCAAAAGTTAAACACAACTACAACACAGCTGTCATCGTTTACACACAGCAACTCAAAATTGTTCACACTTCTTTCTAATTGTGGCAGCTTGCGATCAGGAGTTTACTACAAGGCCAGTTATGGCACTAAACCGACTACGCCACCCCGGAAATTGGCCGGGGACCCACAGATAATTTGCAAAGACACAGATTCGTAGTGGCTGAGTCAGGTATCAGACAAGGATAATCGCTTCACAGATTTTATTCTTCAATACATACAATAAAATGCAACTGGTATCTTTTAATATGCAAACAGCAAACGGAACGCATCAATCATAAAACACGTTACACAGACAGACACACACACACACACAAACACTACCACTTCAGAACTGGGGGATTCATCTTGCCTGTCCAATAAACACAGCAACTACTCGTGCTCTCACCACACAACACCAAATCACCCGCTGTGAACACTGCAGACCGATAGCCGAACCACCACCACACACAGAGGACTCTGGCTAATACTGGAATCCCAATTCTGAGTAGAAGAGAAAGCAGTATGAGATACAACCAAACAAATACACATTCCACGTAATGGTCTGTCAATTAAACACTCATCACATGTTGCCAGAAGGAATCAGTTTGTCACAATATTCACTGGCTGACACTGGTGAACTCTTGTCAGCACAACACAATACTCAAAACACATTTACAAGCAACATCCACAGTGACATAATCTTCACAATGAAACACAGTAGTAGCGACAAAACTAGTAGCTTCTCGCCACTGTACTCAGGTCTGAATGTCAATTATATTAAAGACTAAATTTAGAAGCGTCACCAAAGGCTGTGAACGCACTATCGATCCGGTCGTCAAGGAGACCCTCGTTCGCTAAAAATGAGACAATCAAACAATTAGAATAAATATACAGTACAGATTGGCAACAAATGCGTCGTCACGGTCGTCAAGGAGACCCTCGTGCGCTGGAATGAGATCGTCAAACAATTAGAATAAATATACAGTACAGATCGGCAACAAATGCGTCGTTATGGTTGTCAAAGAGACCCTCGTTCGCTGGAATGAGATCGTCCAAAAGTTAGAATAAATATACAGTACAGATCGGCAACAAATGCGTCGTTACGGTCGTCAAGGAGACCCTCGTTCGCTGAAATGAGATCGTCCGGTAGTTAGAGTGAAAGGTACAGATCGACGCGGTCGATGCCTCGTTCCAATAAAAGGCAGAGGAATGGTCGAAGACAGCTTGCAGAGGAGAATACAACTCAGTTCGGAAGCGCTCCAGTTCGAATGACTACCAGATGCAGGTAATCCTCACAGGACCATCAAATGGGTCGCATAAAGCCTAACAGCGCCCACAAAGCCTGCTGCAACACCTCCTGGCCCCCGTGTCACTGTAAAAATATAATACACATTTCAATTTAAGAAATCACCGTCTCGTGAACCTAACGTTAAAATAAGCTTAACATACCTGCGTATTGTAACTCGCCCCGGCCAGTGCACTTGATGGCGTGCCAATTATGGCCTCACATTAATAAATACTAGTTCGACGGGTCTAAAGTACTCCTCAGCCACACACTGTAAATCACATGAGTGTCAAATTACCCTTCCACACCAAACATTCATAATGAGACTTGCCACCAGTAGCTCTTACCTCCTGGACATAAACACGGCGCACAAGAAATGACGTCACTCCCAGGACCCAGAAAGACGCGCTTAATGATGTCAACCTCATCTCCTTTTATGTCCCTTGAACGTGCCGTATCCGCCCCTAATCACTATAAGGATTGATCGCATCACCACAATCTACCCCCTCATTAGTCATCGTAGTCCCGACGATGAACACCTCTACTGATCCCAAGGTCTAAACCAGGTAACCACAGAATTAAACCCTAAGGTAGACATGGAATTTTGACAAGCTTCACTTCCTACAGCTCGTGGCAAGTGGTGCACGTTGGAGTGTTGCCCTGCCCCAACCCGTACAGTTCGCCTTGTGGCCCTTCCAGACTCGTTAGGTGGTCCAAGAATGACGGATCCTGACGCTGGCTGTGAGCTTGCACCACCCCCACTTACTCCCACTATAGGCCTACTGCCTGATTCTTCAAATCCAGAGGTGGGACGGACCCTTGCCTCTGAAGGAGCTCTACTCACCGCTGCACCCCCTTGACTGACCGGTGGGGCCACTCCCACCACATAAGCCAAGTCCCCTTCCTCGGATTCATTCTCCATTTCCAGGGGTGCTGATAATTCTGCCCGATCCCCAAGAGACTCTGTTGGTATCGGATTACCTTGAATACGGGATTTTAGGGACATCCGGTGCACCTGACGGACCTTACTGAGGTCATGTACTGGGGCCACCGTGTACACTGACCCACCATCTCGTGGAGCCCGAACTACCTGGTATACCGTCGAGCTCCATAGGTCCTGGATCTTATGCCGTCCCAAGAATCCATGCTCTCGCAGATAGACCAATTGGCCCTCAGACAGCGGCTTCTCCCTTACCCGTTGATCATACTTGGCCTTCCGATGTTGGGCTGCCACTTGCAGCCGGTCACGGGCACCCTCAAAGGCCACTTGGAGCCGGGCCTGATGCTCTTCCACCCAATGGTGCACTCCACCGGCCACTGGCTCCTGCACACGTCCAAGCAAAAAATCCACAGGGAGCCTAGCCTCCTGTCCAAACATTAAGTAATAAGGAGATTCTCCAGTGGCTTGGTGGGGAGTAGTGTTGTAACAAAACAACACCTGGGACAAACAGGAAGCCCAGTCCCTCTTTCTTCCGGTAGGCAGTGTCCGCAATAAATTATGTAATGTACGGTTGAACCGTTCGCACTGGCCGTTACCGGCTGGATGGTATGGAGTTGTGCGGGACTTACCCACCTGGTAAAGGCTACACAGCTGCTGAATGAGACGGGATTCAAAATTGCGGCCCTGATCGGAATGAATCCGCCCTGGGACCCCAAGCTTATAGAACCACTCTTCCACCAAGGCACGGGCCACAGTTTCCGCCCGCTGATCTCGAGTAGGGACTGCCACTGTAAACTTACTGAATACGTCCGTCATTACCAGGACGTTTTCTTGCCCCGAGTGAGAGGGCTCCAAGACCGTGAAATCAAGGGCCACTATCTCATTCGGGCGGGAGGCAAGTAGGTGTGCCATATAACTCCGAGCAACTGGTGCAGCCTCCTTAGCCTGCTGGCACCGCTCGCATTGCTGTACCCACTGGGCTACATCGGCCGACATCCCTGGCCAGTAGCACCGTTGTCGCACCAACTCCAGTGTGCGTTCAGTGCCTTGATGCCCATGGCACTGATGTAACTGGGTCAGTACCTCAGGCTGTAACACAGCAGGCAGCACAAGCTGCAGCACCTCGTCGCCGCCATCCGAACGACAAACCCTTCGATGTAACAGGCCCTCCTGTTCCTCCAAACGGTCCCACTGCCGAAGTAATACCAACACCAACTTAGGCAGCAATCGTCGCTCATTGGGCCCAGGGCCTCGCCCTTGGCGCCAATACTTAAGAGCTGCACCAATAATGGGATCTTCCTCCTGCAGCACCACTAGTTCTGGCCCAGATCGACTTGGCATGGCCTGCACTGCTCTTACAGTGGTGGGTCCCATCGGATCCACAACAGGCACACGCCTCAATAATTCAGGAACTACTGTTCCCAACTGACTACTCTCTTCCATGGGCTGTCCCCCAGAAGGCAAGCGCGATAATGCATCCGCATTCCGATTAGACCTACCTGACCGATACTGCACCTCAAAATCAAAGGCCGCTAGTTCGGCCGCCCACCGCTGTTCTGTGGCGCCCAATTTTGCAGTAGCCAGGTGACTGAGCGGATTATTGTCTGTGCGTACAATGCATCGATGTCCCAACAGGTATTCACGAAATTTTTCGGCCATGGCCCATTTTAAGGCCAAAAATTCGAGCCGCATGGAACTGTATGTGGCAGTATTACGCTCCGCTAGCCGAAGACCTCGGCTAGCGTAAGCCACTGGCCTCACCTTACCATCAACCTCTTGGGAAAGCACTGCACCTAATCCTACATGACTGGCATCAATCTCCAAGATAAATGGAAGCTTAAAGTCGGCATATGCAAGGACCGGTGCAGTAGTAAGCTTCTGCTTCAAGGTACGAAATGCTTGCTCACACTGTTCGGACCACAACGCTGCCAATTCCTGTCTCCGGCTGCTCATTTTCCCTCCACCTGCCTTGGTCACTAGCTGATGTAATGGAGCTGCTACCTGGGCAAATCCTTCTACAAACCGCCTATAGTAGCTAACAAAGCCAAGAAACGTCCGCAGCTCTGACACAGTTTTGGGACATGGCCACTGAGCCACAGCCTCAACCTTACCTGGGTCTGTCGCTACCCCCTGGGACGATATTACGTGTCCCAAGTACTGCACCTTTTCCCTAAAAAATGCACACTTTTCCAACTTGACCTTGAGGCCAGCGGCTCGTAAGCGACCCAGCACCATCCTCAATCTCTGCAGATGGTGTTGCACGGATGAGGAGTACACAATAATGTCGTCAAGATACAATAAGACAGACTGGTGTCGCTGGTCGCCAAAGAGCCGCTCCATCAAACGTTGGAAGGTGCCTGGAGCATTGCACAGGCCAAAGGGCATACGGTTCCATTCATATAGCCCGAAGGGGGTACAAAAAGCTGTTCTATGACGATCAGATTCAGCAACAGGGACTTGATTGTACCCGCTGGCCAGATCTAACGTGGTGAACCAGCGAGCCCCTGTTAAAGAATCTAATGTCTCTTCAATTCGAGGGAGCGGGAAGGAGTCCCTTCGAGTCTTTGCATTGAGCTGACGGTAGTCTACGCACATGCGTAGGCTACCGTCCTTCTTCTTGACCAAGACTAGTGGGGAAGCATATGGGCTGCAACTTTCTCGAATCACCTGCGTCTCTAAAAGCTGGCTAATATGAGTCTTAACTAACTCATACTCGGACGGAGGGATTCGTCTATAACGTTGTCGGACTGGAGTCTCATCCATTAAAGGAATTTCGTGAGACAAGAGGTCCGTGCAACCCAGGTCTCCCTCACCAGTGGAAAACACACTCTGGAATTCCTGAAGAAGAGCTCTTACCTGTACCTGCTCCTCGTCAGACAACCCTAGTAGTTCTACACTTTCAACGCGCTCTGCCCCTGATGCAACAATGCTATCGCAGGTTGCTATACAGTCGTTCACACCTGAAACCTCAGACAGCCCAACAGGTAGATCTACAAAATACACTTCCCGCAGCTTCCCAAGGATAGTTGTGGGATATAAAACAGCGTCGAGAACACCAACGTTAACGATGGGCACCAAAACCGTACCACCACGCACATACACTAGAGACGGGGAGGCCAACAAACCAACAGGCAACCCGGTCTCAAGGGGCTCAAATAACACGGTCTTACCACCAAAAACGGATGAACACGTTGCAGTGACAAATTTCAAAGTGCCGCCTGGAACACGACACACTCGGCGACCACGGACTTTTACGTTACCTCCGCCTATGAGAACGCCGTCTACCTTTTGACAGGTTTGAAAGGCTTGAGACAATTCCACCTCCTGCGTCACAAATGGTAACTCAAATAAGGTGGGTCCGTACTGCCCGAATAGCTCACGGTAGCAGCGATTAAGAACATTCATTCCCAGAATGCCAGGAGTGCTAGAGCTGCTGCCGGGAGGATCACGAACCACCAGTATTCCACACTCTGATACCATGCGACCACACAGTTCAATGTCTAATTCTATGTACCCAATATAAGGGATTTCCAGTCCATTGGCTGCTCTGAGCTGTAACCAGTGGCATGACTGCAAACGATCCTGGCCCCATGGTTCGAACCGTGACCTAAAACAGCTCTCTGTAATTGTCGACACCATGGAACCAGTATCGATCAAACAGGGTACTGAGACACCCCCAATCGTAACAACGAGGTGTGGGCATGAGGAGACTAAACGAGACACTGATACGCCCTTATGGAAAACACGGGAGCCATACATACCCCCAACCGGACTGTGGCTCTGTAGCCCGGTGGGAACTAGTTTCCCGGCTGATTAGGGAAACTGGGCCTAACTGGCCTTGTGTTGCTAGATGAAAAATCAGCACGAGGATGGACTGGAGTACCAGGAGAACGAGGTTGCCAATTACACTCCCGTGCGAAATGACCGGGCTGCTGACACCGTCGGCAAATCACAGAAGCGGAACGGGGCGAACGACCACCAAACTGGGGACTTTGGCTACTGGCAAACATTTGAGTAAGCTGGTCAAGTTGCTTTTGCTGCTGATTCAGCATTTCCCGCAATTCACCCAATTCCGACAAACGCTCCCCACGCCTAGGACTCAACCCAGTATTGCCTTGAACCCCACATTGAATCCCATGCACGAGAGGAACAGATTGACTTCGCCCCCTTGCACTGCCTGGCATTCCCTCTCGTTCCCAGCGGATAGCTTCCCCTCGCACCTCCAACAGTGTTGCAGCAGGCTGACGCCGAACTAATTGCTTCAGCTCCCTACGTAACGCATTGTCTAATACGCATTCAATAAATTGGTCCCTTACAATTACATCTGCATTTGAAATGACATGCGGTGACTGTTGTTTAAGTCTATCAAAGAGACCCAACAGTGCCAGGGAGAACTCTTGTAATGTTTCCCCCTCCAATTGTCGCCGCGAGTAAAAAACCTCTTGAAGTGCAACGTAGGATTCTGCACACCCATATAGCTCACGCTGTGCTGAAATAATTTTTTCAGGGTCATCTTTATCCATACTAGGTCTATATTTAATTTCGTCTCGAGCCTCTCCTTCAAGATGATCGAACAAAAAGAACGCCCTTTCAGCAATTGTCATGTTCCGCATACGCATACACGCCTCAGCTTCTTCGACCCATCCCTCAATGCCTATACCGGACCTACCATTGAATTTTGGACAACGCCGTTCTCGGGGAATAAACACGAAACGTTCAACGGTACCAACATTGGATTCAGCAAAACTAGGCGTTGCTGGCCGTGACGCACTACTAGAGCCTGCACCAGGATCAGGCAGCTCAACCGGCACCCGTTCCTGTCGCAGTCGCTCATTATCAGCCTTCAACTGGGCCACAAGATCTCTCATTTCCTGTAATTCAGCCTCCATAGCCAAATACTATAAGGGGTACTTACCGGGCGAAACTCTACTGTATTGTCACAACTAAACAAGAAAAATACACAAAGAGAAAAGAAACAATATCACAATGTCTGAATCTGTACAACAGCCACAACACCCTGCCGACTATACGCCAAGTGTGGCAGCTTGCGATCAGGAGTTTACTACAAGGCCAGTTATGGCACTAAACCGACTACGCCACCCCGGAAATTGGCCGGGGACCCACAGATAATTTGCAAAGACACAGATTCGTAGTGGCTGAGTCAGGTATCAGACAAGGATAATCGCTTCACAGATTTTATTCTTCAATACATACAATAAAATGCAACTGGTATCTTTTAATATGCAAACAGCAAACGGAACGCATCAATCATAAAACACGTTACACAGACAGACACACACACACACACAAACACTACCACTTCAGAACTGGGGGATTCATCTTGCCTGTCCAATAAACACAGCAACTACTCGTGCTCTCACCACACAACACCAAATCACCCGCTGTGAACACTGCAGACCGATAGCCGAACCACCACCACACACAGAGGACTCTGGCTAATACTGGAATCCCAATTCTGAGTAGAAGAGAAAGCAGTATGAGATACAACCAAACAAATACACATTCCACGTAATGGTCTGTCAATTAAACACTCATCACATGTTGCCAGAAGGAATCAGTTTGTCACAATATTCACTGGCTGACACTGGTGAACTCTTGTCAGCACAACACAATACTCAAAACACATTTACAAGCAACATCCACAGTGACATAATCTTCACAATGAAACACAGTAGTAGCGACAAAACTAGTAGCTTCTCGCCACTGTACTCAGGTCTGAATGTCAATTATATTAAAGACTAAATTTAGAAGCGTCACCAAAGGCTGTGAACGCACTATCGATCCGGTCGTCAAGGAGACCCTCGTTCGCTAAAAATGAGACAATCAAACAATTAGAATAAATATACAGTACAGATTGGCAACAAATGCGTCGTCACGGTCGTCAAGGAGACCCTCGTGCGCTGGAATGAGATCGTCAAACAATTAGAATAAATATACAGTACAGATCGGCAACAAATGCGTCGTTATGGTTGTCAAAGAGACCCTCGTTCGCTGGAATGAGATCGTCCAAAAGTTAGAATAAATATACAGTACAGATCGGCAACAAATGCGTCGTTACGGTCGTCAAGGAGACCCTCGTTCGCTGAAATGAGATCGTCCGGTAGTTAGAGTGAAAGGTACAGATCGACGCGGTCGATGCCTCGTTCCAATAAAAGGCAGAGGAATGGTCGAAGACAGCTTGCAGAGGAGAATACAACTCAGTTCGGAAGCGCTCCAGTTCGAATGACTACCAGATGCAGGTAATCCTCACAGGACCATCAAATGGGTCGCATAAAGCCTAACAGCGCCCACAAAGCCTGCTGCAACACCTCCTGGCCCCCGTGTCACTGTAAAAATATAATACACATTTCAATTTAAGAAATCACCGTCTCGTGAACCTAACGTTAAAATAAGCTTAACATACCTGCGTATTGTAACTCGCCCCGGCCAGTGCACTTGATGGCGTGCCAATTATGGCCTCACATTAATAAATACTAGTTCGACGGGTCTAAAGTACTCCTCAGCCACACACTGTAAATCACATGAGTGTCAAATTACCCTTCCACACCAAACATTCATAATGAGACTTGCCACCAGTAGCTCTTACCTCCTGGACATAAACACGGCGCACAAGAAATGACGTCACTCCCAGGACCCAGAAAGACGCGCTTAATGATGTCAACCTCATCTCCTTTTATGTCCCTTGAACGTGCCGTATCCGCCCCTAATCACTATAAGGATTGATCGCATCACCACATAATGATGTGATCAAATCAGTTGTTTAGAACATTGGATCTCAAACCTGTCCTAGGGACCCCTCACCACTACACATGTTGTATGTCTCCCTCATCAGACACACTTAATTCAAGTCTCGCAGTCTGTACTAATGAGCTGATAAGTTGAATCAGGTGTGTTAGGTTAGGGAGACATGCAAAATGTGCAGTGGCGAGGGGTCCCTAGGACAGGTTTGAGAACCACTGGTCTAGAACAGTGGTTCCCAAACCTGTCCTGGCGACCCACCAACACTGCATGTTTTCTCTGTCTCCCTAATCAAACACACCTGATTCAACTCATCAGCTCATTAACCCATGTGATTATGAGCTGATGAGTTGAATCAGGTGTGTTTGATTAGGGAGACAAAGAAAATGTGCAGTGTTGGTGGGTCGCCAGGACAGGTTTGGGAACCACTGGTCTAGAATATAAGCCAGTTCAGAGTACACCGGTGGCCCAGGTACGTTGAATGTTGATACCAACAATGGATGGGAACAATGTGAGAGCCAGAGGAGGAAGAGTTTGTGTAAGAGGTGGTGGACGAGGAGGAAGAGTACAAGGACAACGAAGAGCAAGACCAAGAATAGTAATTTCAGATCAAATTCAGGCAACTGTGATAGACCATGTTCTTGTTCATGGAATGACAATGAGGGAAGCAGGACAAAGAGTACAACCCAATTTAAGCAGATTCTCTGTGGCCACCATAATCAGGACATTCAGAGAAGAGAATAGGTAAATGTCTTGTTTTTCTAATTTGTGTGACTGAAAGTTTACTGTATACATTTGATACAGTACATCAGTTTGTCAACAGAGAGGGGACTGGGGAGAAAAGGAAAAAAGAGTTACAATACATTTTACATATGCATGTGATGTCCATTACTATTGTTACTGTATGTATACATTTGTAAGAGCATTTTCCCTTTTGTAGAATTGCAAGACTACCAAATGAGGGAGGAAGGACTCCTTTGTTCTCCCAACAGCAAGAGGCTCTCATTGTTGACATGGTCCGTCAAAACAATGCCATCCGACTGCGTGAAATACAGCAAAGAGTTGTAGAAGACAATGTAAACTTTGAAGGAATCAACAGTGTCAGCCTTTCTACCATTGCCCATGTCCTTCATTGCAACAGGGTACGCATGAAGCAAGTGTACAGAGTACCCTTTGAGCGCAATTCAGAAAGGGTCAAAGATCTACAATATCAGTATGTGCACGTAAGTGTACACTTTCAGCACTGATGCTTACAGTACAAGTTTCTAGCCTACAGTTATTGTACTATACTGTTACGGTAACTGCACTATATTGTAGTGTATGTAAATCAGGAGTGCATATAAATACACTTTTGCAGAAGTATGTCTTTCTGTAACACTTACTAAACTATTTATTTATGTCTTTTATATATAGAGGGTGTTTGAAATGGATTCCATGGAAAGGCCCCATGAGTACATTTTTGTAGATGAAGCAGGGTTCAATCTGGAGAAGAGGAGAAGGAAAGGCTGGAACATAACTGGCCAACGTGCCATTGTGGAAGTCCCTGGCCAGCGTGGTGACAATGTCACCCTATGTGCAGCCATAAGCAATGGGGGGGGTTTTCCACCGTCATGCAACCCTGGGGCCATATAACACTGACCATCTTCTTCGTTTCTGGGAGGTCTTCGGGATGTTTTTTTGAACGTGAGCAGCAGGATCATCAGCAGGCAGTGCATCCGGTCTATGTTGTGGTTTGGGACAATGTCAGCTTTCACCGTGGTGTCCGAATACGTGAGTGGTTCAACATCAACTTGTACTTAGACTTCGACAGACTTTATTGTCATTCAACAGTACATTCACGATATACAATTGAACGAGATTTCGTTGCAAGGCTCCGAATAAAAACAGAAGACAAGTAAAAGAGAAACAGTATAAATATAAATATGTGCAATATAAAAATATATGTAGTATAAGATTTAACAATTAAGAGACAATTATGACTAGTGCAAATAACAGTAGCAGCAGAATGTTGGCCATATAAAGTGACTAGTGTCATATGTAGGGGGGGGTTATTGAAAATTTAGCAGTCTTATGACGTGGGGGATGAAGCTGTTGTGAAATCTGGATGTTCTGCATTTGAAACTGCTGAACCTCTTGCCAGAGGGCAGCAGGGAGAACAGTCCATGGTTTGGATGAGAGGGGTCTCTTAGCCCTGGTCAGGCATCGTCTGCGAGCAGTGTCATGGATGGGAGGAAGTGCTGTCCCAATGATTTTCTCCTCTGTCCTCATCACTCTCTCTACACATTTCCAGTCTGAGGCGTTGCAGGCCCCAAACCAGACAGAGATGCAGCTGGTCAGAATGCTATCTATTGTCCCTCTGTAGAAAGTAGTGAGGATGGGAGGGGGAGGTTTGCTCTTCTCATCCAACGCAGAAAGTGCAGACGCTGCTGTGCTCTCTTTACAAGAGCAGAGGTGTGGAGGGACCAGGTTAAAGTGTCTGTGATCTGCACCCCAAGGAATTTGATGCTGCTGACCTGCTCCACTGCGGCGTTGTTGATGATGAGGGGGGTGCAACTTGGCTTATTTTTCCTGAAGTCAACGACAACCTCCCTTGTTTTGTTGACATTCAGGATTATATTGTTTGTGTCACACCAGTCCACCAGATGATTTACCTCCTCTCTGTAGGCCAGTTCATTATTGTCTCTGATGAGACCCACAACTGTCGTGTCGTCCGCATACTTAATGATGGGGTTTGTACTGAACCTGGCACAGCAGTCATCAAGGTGAAGAGCAATCGGCTCAGTACGCAGCCCTGGGGGGAGCCGGTGCTAAGGGAGATGACGCTGGAGGTGTTTTTTCCAACCCTTACAGACTGGGGTCTGTCTGTGAGGAAATCCAACAGCCAGTTGCACAGGGAAGTGTTGAGTCCGAGGGGGTCCAGTTTGCTCACCAGGTGCTGGGGGATAATTGTATTGAATGCTGAACTAAAATCCAATAACAGCATTCGCACGTGGGTATTGTTCTTCTCCAGGTGTTCCAAGCTCAGGTGGAGTGTGGAGGAGACGGCGTCCTCTATGGAGTGGTTGGAGCGGTATGCAAACTGGAGCGGATCAAAAGAGGGGGGGAGTTTGGAGATGATGTGGTCCTTCACCAGCCTCTCGAAGCACTTCATAATGATGGGAGTGAGGGCGACAGGGCAGTAATCATTGAGTGATGATATTGTTGGTTTTTTGGGCACTGGTATGATGGTGGCAGTCTTAAAACAGGATGGGACGACAGCATGAGTCAGCGAGGTGTTAAATATGTCCGTGAGGACGTGAGCCAGCTGGTCAGCACAGTCTTTGAGCACCCGTCCCTGTATGTTATCGGGGCCCGCTGCTTTTCGTGCATTCAGTCTTCTCAATGTCCTCCGGACATCAGCTGTCTCAAGTTTGAGTGCCTGTTCGTCTGGGTGAGGTGTGGATTTCCTCACAGGAGTGTTGTTAAGTGTTTCAAACCGACCAAAGTAATTATTAAGAGCGTTGAGGAAGTCTGTGTTGTCCTCACAGGGTAAAGGAGCAGCCCTGTAGTCTGTGATGGTCTGGATGCCTTTCCACTTCGTCTGTTGTTTGTCAGGTCATGGAAGAATCCCTGGATTTTCTGTCCGTAGGCACGCTTTGCTGTTCTGATGGCACGGTTCAGGTTGGCTCTGGCTGATCTGAGCCCCTCTCTGTCCCCACACTTAAACGCCGCATTTCGTACCCTCAGTATTGCACGTACCTCGTTGGTCATCCAGGGTTTCTGATTTGCCCGTGTGGTGACGGTCTTGGTAGCAGAGACATCCTCCATGCATTTCTGGATGTATGCAGACACAGATTCAGCATACTCCTCTACGTTGGTGTTTTGGTTATCAGTTGCAGCTTCCTTAAACATGTCCCAGTCCGTGCCATGCAGGGGCCTGTATGCAGGAATTAGCATTACAGAGAGATGGTCTGATGACCCAAGGTGGGGGCGGGGTGCTGCCTTGAATGCTGCCTTGATGTTTGTGTAGGCTCTATCTAGTGTGTTTGAGCCTATGGTTGCAAAGTTTACATACTGATGGAAGTGAGGGAGAACTGTCTTCATGTTGGCCTGATTAAAGTCCCCAGCAACAATGAAAACACCCTCTGGATGTGTAGCTTGCAAGTCACTGATGGAGCGGTAGAGCACACTCAAAGCCTCCTTGGTGTTAGCACTAGGAGGGATGTAAACAGCAGTGATGATTACGGTGGTAAATTCCCTGGGCAGATAGAAAGGTCTACATTTTATGGTCAAAAACTCGATGTATGGAGAGCAATGACTTGAGACCACTTTGGCATTTTTACACCAGCTGTTGTTGCAAACACCACCCGCCCCGGGTTTTACCACTGAGAGCGCAGCTCCTATCCGACTGGAAAGTTGTTAGCCCCACCATACTAACAGCGCCGTCAGGGATGGAGGAGTTTAGCCATGTCTCAGTCAGAATTATAGCACAGCAGTCTCTCATCTCACGATTTGTAGTTAAATCCAGCTTCAAGTAATCCATTTTGTTCTCCAGGGAGTGGACGTTGGCGAGCAGGATGGATGGGAGCGGCGTTCTGCAAGGGTTAGCCTTTAGCTTAGCTGTTAGCCCTCCGCGGCTGCCACGCTTCCGCTTCCTATCACACCGTCTCCGTCTCCTCTGGGTGCGGCCCGAGCTGATGGGAGCTCCCGCAGCTTCGTCGCCCACTGGGTCTTGCTGGCATAGCAGTCCGAGGCAGTTTAGTGTGTGCAGAGTTGTGATGTCCACTGTCGTTGATATGCAGTATACGCGTAGTTCTAGGATAAACTGCCGATCGTATGTTAGTCTACCATTATTATACCGAACATTCACTGCTAAACTAGCCGCTGTAGATGCCTTATTTAACGTTAAAAGTGCATTGTTCTCAGGAGCCATTGCAGCCGCAGCCGAGCAGGGCGCCGCCAAAAAAATCAACCAGCGATTCATATATATTTGCCTTCCACCATACAGCCCTTTCCTCAACCCAATAGAAGAGTTTTTCTCTGCGTGGCGATGACCGTAACCCATATACAAGGCTAAATCTTTTACAGGCAATGGAATTGGCCTGTGGTGACATAGGTGTGTAGTGTTGTCAAGGCTGGATCCGGCACACGAGAGGGTTCTTCCCCCATTGCCTAGAAAGGGACAACATTGCATGTGATGTGGACGAAGTCCTCTGGCCGGACCCAGCACAAAGACGGGATGCTGAGGCAGAAAGAGTCTCTCATTGACTTTGATTTTGCAATTGCACAATATTTTGTGTAATACTCTTTTCATTTAGAGTTGTTTTTGTTCTTTGGGCTTACTTTATTTTTATGCTGAAAATACAGACATCCAATACTGTATTACGTGCAGTAGCCTACTTACAGTATGCAATATATTTGCTGTACTGAGTTGTGAATTATTTACTTTTATTTATGGCAAAATGATTTTCTATATGCAATAAACATTTTTTCTCTGTAACTACACGCTGTGTTCTCAATTTTTTGAGACAACCACAGGCAACATAACTTACCAGTTTTGGAAATGTTGTTTTGAATTTATGCACCAGTATGTAAGACTATGTTGTAGTGTGTGTGTTTGTGAGGGCTTGTGTGTGATACCTGAGGGCAAAGTTTGGTTTTTCAGCAAGAGTGAATGGTTTTGAATGTAAAGCTTCATTTTGACCTGAAAATAAGATTTTTGGGGAATGGGTGAGACGTTATGGATTTGTGTTTACTGTTTTGAGAATACGAGGCATAGTTTCAAGAAATGTGTTTAAGCAATCGAGAAAAACTATAAAACATAAAAAATATTAATATTCCCTTAAAGTACATATTTAAAAATCTAGATCCAGTCCCTGCCTACAAAACTCACCAGATTACTACTACTATTATTATTCTGTTAAATTACAAACAGTGTTAAATACCAACACTGTGTACAAATTCACATTCAAGTGTGTGTGTGTGTGTGATAGATTATGTTATCTGCTTCAGCCAACGGCAGCACAGATCTCAAGTTAAGCAAACATTTCTTCACTTTGATACAAGTTACATCAAAACAAAACATCATGTTGACGAATACAGTACAACTTACAATCATATGCAGTGGTTATAAAAAGTCTACACACTTTTTTTTGGTTTTGTGTTGTAAAAAAGAAAGAAAGATAAATAAACTCTGAACTTTTACAACTTTAATGGGAAATTACAACCAATGCCATAATTGTCATTGTAATGCCAATGTATAATTTTTTCACTCATACATTATGTGCAGGTATTACCTTATGAACTGTGATTACATTATAAGTTGCTTCAATGAGTTCATAATGCAACAAAGTTCTCATACAATAACCTATTATATTATGTGAAAAATATTACATTGGAAAATCGTTATTACATTATGGGCTCAATATTTGATTACATTTCGGCAATTACTACATTATAAACATTTGTATTACATAAATAATGTAATACCTCTTAAATTATGTGCAATTATTACATTATGCTTTGTTATTACATTATGAATTGCTACAGCCCTTCATTATATCAAAAAGTGTATCCAGTCTATTTCTCAAAAATTCACCTTTTGTGCTTCACAGACGTAAGAAAGTCACACAGGTTTGGAAATTGCAATGGCATGAGGGTGAGTAAATAATGACAGAATTTTCATTTGGGGGATATTCGTTAAGTTTGTACAGAATTATACAAAAAAATTTTGATTTAGAAAACCAAACATTTTCAGCAACATGAAGTCTCCATGAGGTCTCAGCTGAAGGACAGAAATGATGATGAGGAAGAAGATGATTGACAATCCGTCTAGGAAGGGTTACAAAGCTATTTCCAGGGTTCTGGAACACCACAGAACCATAGTGACATCCATTATCTCTAAACTTGGACCAGAACTGGCTGAGCTTCCAACATTCCTCTGAAAGTACATAAATGACTCATCCAGCAAGTCTCCAGAGCCAAGGACAACATCCGAGAACTGCAAGATCCTCTCGCATCAGTAGAGGTCAGCGTTCACAAAGACACCGCACAGAAATGGCCTCCATGGAAGAGTGGTGATGCTGAGGAACATTTAAGCTCGTCTGAATTTTGACAAAAACACATCTTGATGATCCTCAAAACTTTTGAGAGAATGTTCTGCTTTTCAAAAGTGGATCTGTTTGAATGGATCTGGTGCAAAAAAAAACTGAATTTCACGAAAAGAACATCATACTATCATTGTGTAATGGCATGAAGATGAGTTGCTGCTCCAGGGAAACTTGACATAATTCAAAGAAACTGTAGTTCTGCTCTGGCGGTTCAGCGGGAACACTGTTTCCTCACAGCAAGAGGAGGTTTGAGTCCTGGCCGAACCAATAGGTCTTTCTTGGAGGAGTTTGCATGTTCTCCCCATGTACACCAGCAATGCACATTTTCAAACACACCTGACTCAACTCATCAGGGTAGGGTTGCACCACACTAAGTCCACACTAGAGGCTTAGTAACTACTAGCTAGTTTGTAACTAACTAGGTACTTTTGTTCTGTTGCACCATTTGTTCGTAATGCAGAACGTTGCTAGTAGGTCGTAAGCTCTCCGTAAAGTAATGCGTAGCCGTAGTCGCAAATATGGCGTTTAGCACCGATGATCCAATAGCAGCCTTCAAATACGTGGGCAGAAGTTGTGTTGAATTGCCGTGAATTTCAGTTTATCATTCATTCTAACTTCTTTTGCCTCTTAAAATGTAAGCGAGTGTAAATGTTAGCATTATCATATACGTCTAAAGAACTGAAGTATGTCAGGTAAAAGAAGAGCTTATTGATGTAGTTCAGTCTGTCTGATATTTTAGTCCAACCGTTACTCCTGATCGGAGGCTGCCGTAAATATTTAGTTTATACGTAGAGTTACGCTTCAGTTTAATGGTGCAACTCAAAAATATTTAGAAGTTCGTAAGTTGTAACTTAGTGCCCATTTACGTCAAAATTAGGCTAAGTTGTAACTTACACACAGCTGGTGCAACCGGCCCCTGCTCATTACAAGAGACTCCAAGACATCAATGCATCAGATAAAGGAGACATCCAATGTGTGTTGTTGGTGTTCCTCCAGGAACCGGGCTGGAAAACACTGGGTTATGCTCTAGCATCCCGTGACCCCACATAGAAGAAGTTGTTTGGAAGATGGATGGATGAATTTTGCTCTCTACCAGAAAATACTAAAAGGAGAAATTCACCCGTCTGTGATTGTGCTACAGTCATCCAAATCAATTCACGTTTATTTGAATAGTGCTTCACAGCCCATATCGTTTCAAAGCAGCTTTACAGAAAATGCATGTGTCTACATTACAATTTAGAGTTATTTGTTATCAGTGTCCAAGAAATGTACATATATAAATCACACAGTTAGCTGATAATGCATTAATTTAAACAATGTATTAATTTAAGGCAGAAAGAATGAGCTCATTTAAGTAATGAATACATGTTTGTTAACAAATGACTAGGATATATAGAAAAATTTAGCATTGGTTCATGTTGATTCAGAACTTGGTTCATCTCAAGTCCTCGCAGGAGCACAGTAGTGAACATCCCTCTGAATATCCAGACAGAGATTGAACCTGATTGAGTTCATGCTGAAATAAACCTCCATTGGGGCTGAAATAAAGCTGGTGTAAAAGCAAGAACCTCAGCGATGTTAAAGACTGAGCTCCTGTTCTCTAAAGCATTTGCTTCTGCTTTTTCTGCTAAAGTTGGCACAACCAGTTATTAAGATTATGGGGCAATACTATACTGTAGGGATTGAAAATCTGAAACTGTTTAGTATAATTTATACTCAAAAATACATGAAATCAGGATGGGGGCTAAATGCCTTTTCACAGATCTGTAAACTAAAGAGTTTGTGCTGACGTACTTAGTGTTGCTTATGTTTGGAGAGAAATCTGCATGTCTATAAACACACACCAAGAGGATACCATACCAGCACATACCAACAAGGTTTTGTGCAAGTGCTACAGTGTGACACGGCTTTAAGTTTGAGAGATTAATCCTGCAACGGGATAATGAGGCTTACAGAAACCACTTCCCAGGGGATTTTTTGCATTAACACTGTACTGTAAATGCTGAAACCCAAAAATGTGAAATTATCCACAAATTTAACAAAACAGACAAAAGTACTCTAAACTGAAACAAAAACCTATGTATTTATTAAAGGTAATATTTAAAACATATTACAGCGTTTATAAGTATATAAAACAACATTCATCAACTGTTCTTCTATTACTCTCCGTATTTAAATAATTTACAAAACAGCTTCCTGTACAAAACGACCAGAACTCATACAAAAATACTTTTATATTTTAGCAAAATGCATAATGCAGCTAGTATACAATACAAATGTTTGTTCTATAGAGAGAACATGCGCTGCTAATAGAACCTCGACTGCAGTGGAAACGCCATCAGAAACACAGCTGTGAGTGTGTGTGACTGTCAGAAACACAGCTGTGAGTGTGTGTGACTGTCAGAAACACAGCTGTGAGTGTGTGTGACTGTCAGAAACACAGCTGTGAGTGTGTGTGATTGTCAGATCTGTGGGCCAGTGTTTCTGCTTCAGTGTCGGGGAAGCGCTCGGTCCTCAGGCGTTCAGGCTGTACTCCTGTTTGTAGCAGCAGGGCCGGCACACGGCGTTCACCAGGCCGCTGACGAGCTGCAGGACACAGATGAGGAACTCCAGCGCGCTGAGACCTAGCAGGATCGACAGCAGCGTCACGTTCCACTCCACCACGCTAGCCGGCTGAGTGCACACAGACCATCTCTCTGGAGCAAGCAGATACCTGAGGAACCAACCAGTCCAGCTCAGGGTAACACTTAACAATACTGTCCGTCATTAATCAGTAACCACACTGGGACAATGAGGAACGCACTATTAAAGGACAATTCTGGCCAAAAGTGAATTCGACCATTCTCTGGGATGCGTTTTCATGATAATCGAATGTACCCAGATTTAACGTTAGTTTTAGTTTAACCACAGATTAGCTTATAACGCTAGTGTATGGGGCATCGAATAAGTAAAACTAAAAATCGTTAGTTAATACCAATAACAAGGCTCAAAATAGCCCCACACTAACACGCTAGCATAATGAGGGTCTCGACCAGTCGAATCACGAACGCATGCTACGTGAGCTGAACTGTGACTATCGACCAGGACGTAACACGGCGTTCGTGGTTCAACTGGTCGAGACTGTTTTCCAAACATGGCTCCTGCTTGTATACGCGAAGTGTACTGTCTTTATAAAGTATCTTCTTATTAAACTGTCTGTACACTTACAAAGTTCTCAATGCTTCGGTTTGCAGGTAGAGACCCACATTATGCTAGCGTGTTAGTGTGGGGCTATTTTGAGCCTTGTTAGTGGTATTAACTAGCGATTTTTATTTTTACTTATTCAATGCCCCATACACTAGCGTTATAAGCTAATCTGTGGTTAAACTAAAACTAACGTTAAATCTGGGTACATTCGATTATCATGAAAACGCATCCCAGAGAACGGTCGACTCGGTTCATTTTTGGCCGGAATTGTCCTTTAACATTCTAGTAACTATTATTTGTTTCATACCTCACTGAGAACTACTATATACCGGTTCATAATAAACATGAATAATGCATAATTTATAATTTATAATAAAAGGTGATAATGGTAACCCAGTAGTAATGGCTCAAGTGTTACTACATCCTTCTAAAGCAACTAATAATTATTTGGATCAGTAATCTAAAGTGCAGATCATGGGAACACACTAGTAATGACTAAAGTGTTGCCAAATCCATCGATAGGAATCATAGAAATTAAAAATTTTACAAAAACCTTACAATGACTTCAGTCAATATTAGTTAGTTTTCATGTTTTTCACTTTAGAATACTGATCCAAATTATTAGTAGTTCCTGTAGTAACACTTGAGTCATTACTAGTGGGTTACCATTACCTTTTATTATAAATTATGCATTATTCATGTTAATTATGAACCTGTTGTAGTTCTCAGAAAAATAGTAGTTACTGATTAGCTAATACCACATTCAGCAGCGCTATTACTTACTAATGTGTTAATCAGAGTTTCTTGTTATATAATAGTAGTTGCTAGAATGTTAGTAGTGCGTTACTCATCTGTTCCTGTGTAGTAATTCAGTAACGAAAGAACAGTATTGTAAAGTGTTACTGAATTCAGGACTTTTGTCTAATGAAGTCAATGTATATCAAGAAGAAATAAAAAAAGAGCTCACTTTCCCCAGTCGCCCTCAAAAGGAGATGTCCATCCCATTGAAGTGAAGCAGTACGGCCTATTCAGGAGCGCCAGAGCGGAGATCAGGAAGCAGAAGCCGGAGCCGGAGAGCCCCACCAGAGCCGCCATCACCGAACCACACATCTACACACACACACACACACACACACACACACAGTGGGAAACTTATCAATCTGGCTGACCAGGGGTGTTTCCTGTACTACGTTGTAACTCACCGCTTCACTACCGTAGTACAATGCATCGTTGAAGAAATCGACTAGCTAGTCACGACACCGCATTGTCGCAAATTGTTTGTTCAACCATGTTGGTTAATGATGTCACGCAGGAGTGAAGTAATAACTACGTTTAATGAATCTGTTTGAGATCGTATTAACGCTAGATGTTTTGCTAGAAATTACAGACATGGCATCTGAAGACTAATTCTCAATTTTTCTCAGATACTTTGCTTTATTTACAGATTCAATCATAGGCTCGTTCTTATGTACTAGAGCACATTCACACTCTTCAAAAACGACGCTTTACACATTAATGACATTTGTATGTATTCTAAATAAAATATACTGATTGTACTGAATGTCAGCTTGCTTATTTTGCTCAAGATACGGGTTTATTGAGTCCACATGTCATGCAAACAAGAAACTCTGCTTGTAACCACAGGTCGAGATCTGTCGTTCAAACACACAACTTTGCGATGCTGTTTGCGAATGTTCGTTAGAACTATAGTTTCAGGAAACACTGATTTGTTGAACTATGATGATAACGACAGAACTTGCGACCATAGTTGGCTAGCGATACATTCGGGAAACACACTCCTGTACAATTACAGCTCAAATCAGGGCCACAACCCCCTTCCCAACACTCACCGCACAGTTCTCTGTCCCACAGGAATCCACACACTTCCCCATTCCCAGAAACACGCAGGCCGGGATCAGCACCTGAATGTGGACAAGCAGTTTTCAATACAGTTCAACCGAGTAATTGAACCTCAATTACTGCATTTTACTTCTGACATCAATGGGATATTCAACAAGAATGGAACATTTTATCCTTGGACTATGAAAAGTGGTTTGGTAATATCAGGAAAAAAGGAAAATTGTGTTGGATGTGGAAGCAATCTGGCATTTTGATGAAAGATTCAGAAGATATCGGGTAGATATACAACTAGGGTTGCACAGCGCTATCTCACGAGCAATTCATACAAATTCGTACGATTAGTCTAAACCCCGGTGATGGGTAGGTTTAGGGGCGGGGTCAGGGGAAGGTCATTCGTACGAATTCATACCCATTGGTCAACTCGTAAAATATGTGCGATTTAGCAAAAATAGTATGAATTCGTACAAATTAGCCATCTGGTAGAATACGTAAGAATTGCCGTGAGATCGGGTTGGGTTGTAACAATATATCGTGTCACATTACATCACAATACAAAAGTGCAACAATAATGTGCAGATCGGTATACGCAACAAATGAAGATATTAGAAGACATGTTTGTCGTAAGAGTTTTATGTACAATAATGCAATTTCAATCAACATTACATTTTTTGTTAACTTTTTATCATGTCTTGGAGTATCGAAATAATATTGTATCGTGAGTTCAGTATCGTGATATGTATCGAATCGTGATACGAGGGTACCGTTACACCCCTAATGCGATTGGTATAGTGGTAAACATATTGGTTATCTGATGATTTTGACCCAGTACTTGTACTTCAGCTTTCATTACAAGTAAGGTTTTCATTGCTTAAGTGTTTCATTGTTTCCTCAGATGTAGATGTCTTGTGTAATAAGGTCGCTTTATCCATTTATTTAAGAGTTAACCCATTATTTTCTCATTTAAGGTGTTCATTTTCAACCAAGAAATGCCCAGAAGTTTACTTTATAACATTCATTCCAACCCAATATTAGGAGAATTTGTAAGTTTAGTATGAGTTGCCCAAATTCACACAAACTGACCTGTGCGAAAAATATGAAAAATGGGTAAAAGGTCATCGGGTCCCTAAACCCAGCCTAAGTCAAGT
Source organism: Gila orcuttii (assembly GCA_026230005.1). NCBI lineage: Eukaryota > Metazoa > Chordata > Actinopteri > Cypriniformes > Leuciscidae > Gila > Gila orcuttii. The sequence continues at coordinate 41,804,517 of JAPDVR010000020.1, forward strand.
CAAGTCAAGTCATCTTTATTTATATAGCACTTTTTACAATACGGATTGTATGAAAGCAGCTTCACAGTGTCTAAGTCTATCCTTCAAGGGGGCGTGGGCAGGATTTGATTATGAATCAGTGATTGTGTGAATTCATCACCAATTTACCAAATCATAAAATACTTTCAAACTGTCTTGAGAGTGTGTTGCTCATCCCACACACTCAACTGCACCGCTTTTGACCAAGAATATTCCCATTGACTTTTACTGTTTTTTTATTACGCTTATTCACTACATGTAACCCCTAAACCGAACCCTTACAGTTATTATATATTTATTGCCTCATTGCAGTGATTTTTTATTAGCCTAACTCGATCTTAACCTCACACTAACCTTTAAAACATTTACCATTTTTATATTTTAATTAAGACAATTGCTTTATTCGCCATTGGCTTTTGGCTTGCTTAGTTGGGGACATTTAACATTTAATTTTGAATTTAACAATACTATTACAACTTTACTTTCCTGTTATCGCTGTAAAGCTGCTTTGAAACAATTTGTATTGTAAAAAGCGCTATATAAATAAAGGTGACTTGACTTGACTTGACAATATGTAGTGTTAGTTCAGTTTTTTGCTCACGGGAAGAGAGAGTGTCTCCAGACACTTTCCCACACAAGACATTTACACCAACACAAATCTGACACTCACCAGAAAACCACCTCCTCCGATCCCCATAAAGTACCAGACATATGTGGTCACATGATTCTCCTGAATGTATATCACCTTCCCGTCGGGAAAGAAGAGCAGGACGTTTGCCACGATGCAGCAAGTGGCGAGAGGAATGAGGGCGAATCCCAGAGACCTGGCGAATCCCAGGGAACACATCTTCACACGCAGCGGAGGGACGGAGACTGTAATCCGGGACAGGGAACTAGGGTGGTGGATGGAGGAGTGGAGGGATTTTAAGAGACCCCCCCCCCTCCCCCCGTCCCCCATGAGCCGCTGTCCCGAGGAAGAGGAGGAGGAGACAGGAAACAGCCTGACATTATACAGTGTGACCGCAAACTCTCTGACACACCATATGACACTGTGGGGGACTTTGTTTTCCCACAAAACTTGTGATTTTGTAGATATTCAGAGATTCTATCAAATCTCAACCTAAATTGACACAGTTTAAATCATGTTGAGATCTAGTTTTGCAGTTTTAACCTTGTGCTCAGTGTCGTGAAACTACAAGGTACTTCTTAGAAAGAGAATCTAATGTTCTTCTACAAGTATCAAGGCTCACGACATAATCGATAGATGGAGAGTTGAGCTTGTTTTTGAGAAGTTTCTCAGTTATGACAAAGTGAAAAAGTGTCTTTATTAACAGATAGTAAAAGTTGGTATGAGGTCTTAGTTAGAGATTTTTAAATGTTTTTGAAGTTTTTTCAACTTCAAAAACTTTAAAATTTTGTTTTGTTTAAAAATACAGTAAAAATATTAATATTGTGAAATATTATACTGTTTTCTATGTAAATATAATGTTAAAATGTAATTTATTCCCGTGTTCAAAGCTGAATTTTCAGCATCATTACTCCAGTCTTCAGTGTCACATGATCCTTCAGAAATCAGTATAATATGATGATTTGATACTGAATATGTTTTGTGGAATTATGCCATTGTCTTTAAAGGCACATGTGGTCAGATGTCTTGATTTAACACTTCTAGTTTGAGACTATAGATGGCATCACTTGCTGTCACACACACGCTAATGACATTGATCTCTGAACCAGAGATCACAAATGATACCTCTTTAATATAAAACTGAGACTTTGCTGAAGTGTCCTTACTCTGTCCCAGAGAAACACACCTGATTACCTCACATGTTCCTCCTCGGGGGATCTGCCTCAATGTCTTTGATAGTTTTGACATCTCTTGTGAACGTCTGACACAACATTGATGTTTAGATAGGGATCATCTGCGGACACATTTGGTAATGGTATCAAATCTTTATTAAGCCAGACCAACATGAAGTTACAGGTCTTTTCTGTGATTCAGGATTAGACGCTGGTAGTCAGGCTTTATGAATAAAGCAGCCTGTTATAAGGAAGTATTACAGTGCATTACGTAACTCAGTTTTCCACAGAGGATACAGACGCCCACTGTTGTGTTGAGCTGGCCTTCAGGGGCTTTGAGAACAAAAATAAAATGTTTTCAAGCATCTGTAGTCCGACAAAAATGAATGTTGTAGAACCGTCTTGATGAACTTCCTTTGATACTGGTCTAATATCAGTGAATATATATTTAATACTTGAGAAGTTTAGTATACAATTCATGTAATGGTGGTTTATTAAAACTTTATTAAAACCATTAGTAAAACATTTTCTTTTCTATGCATGTGTGTTAATAAGAGGTGAATAACTTATGCTCGTAACTTCTATTCCCTTTGGCAAAAAGAAGTCAATTTCAGCATACTTTAAACCCTATAATAAGTACTTATTGCAGATGTAATATGCTTTAAAAGAACATAAGTGTGAACTGAATGTAATGTTTTTAGACACTAAATTGCATTTGAGTCTAGTTTAGTAATATTAAATGGGTAACACTTTAGAAACACATATTCACTTTAATGTAATGTCGAATAACGAATTATAATTAAGTAGACTACTTTACTGTGCTTTAGTATGTTAGTCAACACACCAAAATAATTACTTCTTTAAAGCACGACAAAACTTTATTAAAAAAACAGTGATTTAACATGTACTTCAAAAGTAAAGCCTTTTATTTCCATTTTTAAGTGCACTTAAGTTTGTTAAAACAGTCATAAAAGTGACTCTCTTTAAGTGCACTAGTACCGATTTTATTAAATATACTTTTTTTGAAGTACACTGCAAGTGCAAGTTCAAAACAATTTATCATACTTCTTTCTTTTACCACAGGGATGCATGACCCTCTGTAATAAAACAATCCGTCATGAATATGTCGTGAAGCTTAAAAGCGTGTGAAAATCTCTGTAACGGCCTTTTGAGGTTTATTGCTACTATAAACAGCGGTAACAGAGAGATAACAAAACACAACAGTGTTCAATGAATATAGGCAAGCTTACTACTAATAGTAATCAATTATTCATTAAATCAAGTAACATTACTTGGTTTAATGAATAATTGAGTAAATTATCATTGTAAAAAAGTTGCTGCCTCAATTTTTTAAGTACAATTAACTTGGATGTTTAAGTGATTTTAACTTAAATTAGATTAAACTGACTTTTAAAAAATGAGTTCAAATGAGTTAAAAAATTGAGGAACAAAATCTTGTATGCCATAAAAAAGTTATTTAAATTTTATTTTGAAGAATTAAAGCAATGTAAAAACACATGTTGTCATAACTTATTGATCAATGACTGTTGGCTGTTGCCAAGGAATGTATTCTCTTCAAACATGGCTCATTCAATCAGAGTCTCCAGTCATAACTTTACATTTAATAAAACTGATTCAAATGTTTCGTTCTCACAGTCCTCTGGCAGGACATATTTTGACCTTATAAACTTTCCTTTATAAGTGCAAATTAATCAGACTAATGGGGGAAGAAAACAACGGAAGTGCAGTGACTTGACTTCCTGATAAATGTAACAAGTTTATTCTTATAGTTTGTGACTTCAGCCATGAGTTTCCTAAAGACACACATTTGTCCTCCACCCCTGATTTCCTTTGTGTAGAAAGAATGGGAGCAGATTCCAGCGTCCTGACTCATGTCGAGAGCTTTTCTGCTGTGATCTCACCCATACAAACACTTCCTTACACAGCTGAATATGCTGTGGCGTCATATGACCACTGGACCACTGTGAGCGGTGGACTTATTAGACTTTAATGCCCAATGACATGAGAGAGCAGAAAAAACTCATTTATAACTATCATTCATGGTGAAGGTCAGACTGAGCGTTGTTAAATGGGACGGTCTAGTCTAAGGAGGATTGTTCTTGTTGAAAGTTACATTCAACTGTCTCAAAACCAAAACAGGGTTCAAAACCTGTTTAAATGAGTTAGGGTTAGGGTTAGGGTTTGGTCCACTTTTTGAACTTAATAAGCTATCTATAAAATCACATCTTAGTAAGATATGTCCAGGGGTGCACATAACTGGTACGCAGGTACGCATGCGCCACAAAAATCAGGAATGCGTAATGCCACTTGTGTTACTACGCGCCTTTGCGTACTTAAAGGGTAACTGTCGCCAAAATGCAACCTAGGGTCTTTTTGTTAATCTCCTCGAGGCAAACTTTCATATAAAAGCATAATTAGAATGGAAACACCACTTTAAAGTTTGACCGTATTTTTGTTTTCGGTCAAATTGCCTTTTGAATGGGAGAGCTAGGGGCACGTATATGATAGCATCAAAAATCGCTATTTTTAAAACACTAAGAAGGCTCGACACAACGTGAAACTTTGCTCAAAGTATCACCAGGGGCTCTACACATGAACTCGATCATTGAGAACATTGTTTGTGGACACAGAGTTTACTAAAAAGAAAGATTTTTTAGTAGACAACAAAAGAAAGACAACTCACTGTAGCTGTGTCCGCTGGCATTTTGTCAGTCAAAAATAGTCGATCTCCGAATGCGAATGAACTGACTCTGAATTTTAGTATTGTTTCTTATACGAGGATGCTTTTTCAAATACAAGGTCTATATTGTTTTTCACTTACGACAAAACAACAAATTATCCGTGAATGTACATGGAACTAAGCTTTAGGAGCTTTCCATCTTTACTCTCCTCCCTGTTAAGTTGCATTCGGAGATCGACTATTTTTGACTGACAAATCGCATACCGGCTGAAAGAACGCGATGGAAACTAAACAATCAAATTACACTTCAAATAATTTTTTTCCAAAGATGTTTTCTGTATTTTAGGTAGTTTTTTTCACGCTGATGTAAATTTAAGTGCTTGTTTTTTTTTTTTTAAATAAGTCTGGTCTTTAGTTAGTTATAAGCTATAAAAACGGGAATGTGACGTCATGATTGACAGCTGTGATTGACAGCTTCTACACTGATGAGGAGGACAGTGAGGAAGAATGCACTTATTAACACCACGATACATGGGGTGAGTACCAAACACCATCTCCTGGTACTCACCCGAGTAACTCACTGAAAAAGTTATGTGCACCCCTGGATATGTCAACATTTGAACCAACATTTGATTCCAACTGTGTTCTTGTCAAGACTGTTCTGGGTTTGAGTTTCTGAGTGAATTTACACTGTTTTCTTTGTCTTAGTTCATTAGTTGCCATGGTTTTTGATTTGCCCTCGTGTGTTCCACCTGTGTCTTGTTAATGATCTCGTTCAGGGTACGATACGCTTAAAATGGAGAAGTTTTTGCTTTGAGTTTTCCGTGTATGCACGACACCATTGTCAAAACGATCGCGAAAACGACTGAAAACGCTGTATTCTGCTGCCAGGCCAGTAGATGGCGATGAAATACTATAGACTGAACACGCAATACGTATGTGCATGACGTCATCATCTTCAGAGATTCACGTTTTTGTTGTTTACACAGAGACCGTTTAAAAAACTTGCACTTTGAAACCCATTTTCAAAAGTTTGTGTTTTCAGGCCCCCAAAATGCCGTTGTCGTGTAAATGAATGACCAGACGCATTAAAAGTTGTAAGTTTTTTGTTAAAAACAGTGTTAGTTTTCCCGTAAGTTAGTTAGTTGCCATGGTTTTTGATTTGCCCTTGTGTGTTCCACCTGTGTCTTGTTAATGATCTCATTTAGTCCTTTAGTGTTTCCCTCTGTATTATAGCCCTGTGTTTGTTTCATTCTTTCTCAGATCTCGTCAAAGTATAGTAGTTGTTCTGTTAACCGTGTTTTTGTTTCATGAGAAGTGTTTTTCTGAGTTTTGTTTTCATTTAAACGTCTTTCAAATAGATCCAGCCGTATATTTTCATCTTTGATTCAACCCCTTGCTGACAGTACTTTTATAATAATATTAAAAATATAATATAATATTACAATATTATATATTATTAAAAATAGTATAATAATAAAATAAATATAATAAAACCATTTAATAATAATAATAATAATAATAATAATAATAATGTTTTAATTAAGTAATAAGCCACTCAGGGCTGAATATAATATATATATATATACAACACATTTTTGTACTTTGTTGATTAATTGAATTGTTTAAATTAAAACTCAACAAATAGCATTACAGTGCACACTCAGCAGTGCAGTTGGTTTCACAGCAATAAATGCCATGAAATGAATCCATATGTCCTTCATAGTCTAAATTGTTATTGAAGCATCTGAGTTCACTAAAGTCCTTATTTAAAGACACACTTGGCTTGAAGACTGCGACACACACACACACACACACACACACACACACAGACACAGACACAGACACACACACACACACACACACACACACACACACACACACACACACACACACACACACACAGACACAGACACAGACACACACACACACACACACACACACACAGACACAAACACACACACACACACACACACACAGACACACACACACACACACACACACAGACAAACACACACACACACACACACACACACACACACACACACACACAGACACACACACACACAGACACACACACACACACACACACACACACACACACACACAGACACACACACACACACACACACACACACAGACACACACACACACACACACACACAGACACAGACACAGACACACACACACACACACACACACACACACACACACACACACACACACACAGACACACACACACACACACACACAGACACACACACACACACACACACACACACACACACAGACACACACACACACACACACACACACACACAGACACACACACACACAGACACACACACACACACACACACACACACAGACACACACACACACACACACACACACACACACACACACAGACACACACACACACACACACACACACACACACACACACACACACACACACACACACACACACACACACAGCTGGCCGGCCCCACCACACATTCACAGCCTGAGCTGTGCATTCCTGCTCATCTATTGGCCAGTTCAGCACTGGTGTTAGTGGAGAACATTCCCAGTCGACACCTTCAGCTGTCATCGCTGAGCTGCAAAACGCTGAATCTGGCAAGAGTTTTGCAGAACAACATGCATGTACTCTTAGAAGAAGAGATTCTATATGGAACCTTAGAGGGTTCCGTCAGGCGCTCCATCATGGGATAATTTTATGGATTTAATTTGAATTAATGTTGTTTTTGTTTTGATAACATTTTAATTAATTAAACACTGTATCACTAGAAAAAATATTAATAACCAGTTAAAGATGAAAGTATATTTTTGGTATGAAGGGTTCTTTAAAATGGAGTTAAGAACTCTTGGGTTCTTTAAAGAGCCCAATTGAAAAACATTTTTCTAAGAGTGTACACGATTATAATTGAATAATTGAATTGAATAATTTTATTAATTTTTTTTATTATTTTATTTATTATTTTATTAGACCTTATTGAAGTGGGACCATATAAATTTAAAAAATCATTAATTTAGAATTTTTATTCCTATTCATGGCCTGGTATATAGAAAACATTTTTCTCAAGTGAGCACATGTTTATCTTATAATGCCTTAAAAAAACTTTATGATATATTGTCATTAAATATATAAAAATATTGTCCATAAAATTGAAATCCATTGATTAGTTAATTGAGTAAATTATCAATGAAGAATTGCAACATAAAATAGTAAGTTTTAATAAAAGTAAAATGAATGTCATCTAGTTTTTTATGAAAATATCTCATATGTTGTGTGTTATGATAACATGTTTATGGGTAATTCATGCTGTAAAGGTACTGTACTGCTGTAAATTTTGGCCATATAGCGGTAAAAATCAAAACTGCATGCATTTTGCAGAAGAACATTGTTTTGGTTGTGCTTCGGCTCTGCGTGACTGCGGATGAATATGGTTCTTTCTCATAACTAAAAGAAGAGAGATGATCCTCCTGCTCATAAAACATTCACCACTAGGCTTCAGAGATATACTGTTAGATGGAAAGGATCTCAAGCTGACTAGCTGAAGACGTTACTGTAGCTTTACCCATTAATAGACACGTACTTCATAACAAATAAATTCCAGCACAGCGCTACAACAACCATAATGAGATGAGTCTTCACAATAGATAATGCTTTACAATCAACTCTATTAGAGAACTGCATATGACAGTTTATCTGTTCAATAAAACACCTTTCTGACCTATTGAGAAATAAAAACGTAGCGTCGCTTTTACATTTCAAATCCCTCAGTTCTCGCTATCTCCTAAAGCCAAGCCGATGTTGATTCTTGTTTTATTACGGACTCTCCTCTGTTTGACGTTTGTTTAAACCAAGCGGTAACCCTTCCCGTCTCTCTCTTGATTCAACACAGAAGTGACTGAAACTGCAGTTCATCGACTGGCCACTAGAGACCGGCTGCAGAAGAGAGTCAATCTCATAAACCCCCATGTTAAAATGCCCAACTTTACAGCAGAAAAAAAAACATGTTTACAGCCTGGTGCTAAAAGTGGTTTTGGTCTATATAGCTAATTTTGCCCTTCATGACAACTGTGAGGGGGGTGTATTATTTTATAACTCATGCATTTAAATTATATTAAGTCTTAAAGTTGCATAATTGAGTGACAGGTGGATTGGCGCTGATGTCACTGCTAGCCGTTTGTCTGCTGGCTGTTAGCGTCACGTCACCTCAGCTAATCCGCCTCTTTACCCACTTTCGTTTATCCGGGAGTGACGCTGACAAGATGGCGATAGCTGGCTCCGCCCACTTTGGGCTTCAAAAATGCTTTTCAGAAACACTACGGCTGACGTCACAGACACTACATCCATATTGTTTTACAGTCTATGGTTTAAACGGGTGATTCTCCGGAGTTTGGAGATTTAGCGGCTCCATGTCCGCCTTTCTCACTCGTTGTGACAACTAACCTCTGCCAGACCACACCAGACCAGCGGCGAAGCAGCCGGAGCAACTTTCCTGTGTTTACAGACGAGACACACACAGGTGAGTGACCTATGAACACAAGTTCCTGTGAAAACTAGGCTTAAAATATAAACACTTATAATAGAACTATTGTGAATCAGGGTAAGACAAAAACACATTTTGGAAGAAGGATTGATGATATATTGATATATTATTTTTCTTTAAATTTTAAACAAAAAAGTTACCTATTAAACATTTAAATACAATTCATGTTTACTTGACTGCTTTATAAATCTGTAAAAAGTAAAAAAAAAAAGGGCAGATTTTGTGTTGATATTTATCCAATTGTCTGATAATCTCATCGTGTTTTTTTTGTGTGTTTTTTTGGGTTAATAATGAGGCACAATTCATACTTATTGACTCCCCCTATATCTGTGTTCATATGTGTTACTGGAAGTATCCACTGTGTCTGTTCAAACACACGGTAAACACACTTCTGTTAGAACCGTGTCGTGTTAGCGGCCCCTAAGTTAATAACTAATGATCGTTGTGACGGAAGTGAATCAATCAAAACTAACTTTAGCTGGACAATAACTTTATTCTAGAGCTGCTGTAAAGCCAAAACAATCTCTGTTACTTTAATTTCCTATTATCACTGTGAAGCTGCTTTTAAACAGTCCATATTGTTAAAAGCGCTGTATAAATTAAGGTGACGTGTGGAATTCATTCTAAACTAGCTTGTTAAGTAGCATCTGACGTAAGCGTACTATCATCAGGTAATATAGTCATATACTCTGAAGTGTGCACATCAGCCCCGATAAGAGTCTTAACGGTTCATTTTTAGATGTTTTAAAGCACCGTGCACTGCAAGATATGATTGAGCTTTGTTTGGGTAAGAGGTTAAATATATTCAGGCCCTTCTGAAGGCTTATAAACACAGTAAATCTGGGCCGAGCAGAGGTATACAGTGTTGATAATCAATCTGATAATCATACACTGTTGGTTCGTTGGCCAGAGGAGAACTGAGCGACTGAGTCTGGTTTCTCCCGAGGTTTATTTCTCCATTCTGTCACTGTCACGATCATACACACATACACACAATCATACACACACACACACACATACAAACAAACGATCATACACACATACACATACACACAATCATACACACACACACACATACAAACAAACGATCATACACACATACACATACACACAATCATACACACACACACACATACAAACAAACGATCATACACACATACACATACACACAATCATACACACACACACACATACAAACAAACGATCATACACATACACATACACACAATCATACACACACACACACACACACACACACACACACACATACAAACGATCATACACACATACACATACACACAATCATACACACACACACACACACACACACACACACACACACATACAAACGATCATACACACATACACATACACACAATCATACACACACACACACATACAAACAAACGATCATACACACATACACATACACACAATCATACACACACACACACACACACACACACACACATACAAACGATCATACACACATACACATACACACAATCATACACACACACACACATACAAACAAACGATCATACACACATACACATACACACAATCATACACACACACACACACACACACACACACACACACACACACATACAAACGATCATACACACATACACATACACACAATCATACACACACACACACATACAAACAAACGATCATACACACATACACATACACACAATCATACACACACACACACACACACACATACAAACGATCATACACACATACACATACACACAATCATACACACACACACACATACAAACAAACGATCATACACACATACACATACACACAATCATACACACACACACACACACACACACACACACACATACAAACGATCATACACACATACACATACACACAATCATACACACACACACACACACATACAAACAAACGATCATACACACATACACATACACACAATCATACACACACACACACACACACACACACACACACACACACATACAAACGATCATACACACATACACATACACACAATCATACACACACACACACATACAAACAAACGATCATACACACATTCACATACACACAATCATACACACACACACACACACACACACACATACAAACAATCATACACACATACACATACACATACACACAATCACACACACACACACACACACACACACACACATACAAACGATCATACACACATACACATACACACAATCATATACACACACACACACACACACACACACACACACACATACAAACGATCATACACACATACACATACACGCAATCATACACACACACACACACACACACACACACATACAAACGATCATACACACATACACATACACACAATCATACACACACACACACACATACAAACGGTCATACACACATACACATACACACAATCATACACACACACACACACACACACACACACACACACACACACACACACATACAAACGATCATACACACATACACATACACACAATCATATACACACACACACACACACACACACACACATACAAACGATCATACACACATACACATACACACAATCATACACACACACACACACACACACACACACATACAAACGATCATACACACATACACACAATCACACAATCATACACACACACACACACACACACACACACACACACACACACACACATACAAACGATCATACACACATACACATACACACAATCATACACACACACACACACACACACACACATACAAACGGTCATACACACATACACATACACACAATCATACACACACACACACACACACACACACACACACACACACACATACAAACGATCATACACACATACACATACACACAATCACACACACACACACACACACACACACACACACACATACAAACGATCATACACACATACACATACACACAATCATACACACACACACACACACACACACACACATACAAACGGTCATACACACATACACATACACACAATATCACACACACACACACACACACACACACACACACACACACACATACAAACGATCATACACACATACACACACACACACACACACACACACACACACACATACAAACGATCATACACACATACACATACACACAATCATACACACACACACACACACACACACACACATACAAACGGTCATACACACATACACATACACACAATATCACACACACACACACATACTCACACACACACACACACACACACACACACACACACACACACACACACACACACATACAAACGATCATACACACATACACACAATCATACACACACTCATACACACGATCATACACACACTCATACACACAATCATACACACACTCATACACACGATCATACAAAAACGGTGATCTTACTGTGAACAAGATATGACCTAATAAACTATTTCTTTAGGTCTCCTCGATTTCATCTAAAATCAGAGTCGGTAAAAATACATTTCAGTTCCGGGAAAACATTTCACAAACGTATTGATCGCTGTTTGCCATGATGAATTCAACAAAGGACTCTCTGAACAGACAAAACCCAAAGAGTTAATCAGCAACTAGTGTGTTTGTTCAAGCATTAGAGTGTGTCTCTCACACACATCCAGATCAATACTCTCACTGGAACGGGATTCAACTACAGTTTCTGTATGTTAGCTGCTGTATTGTGTTGAATGTGCACTTTTTAAAAGTATATATTTTTACATTCAGTTCACACATACATGTAAATACATTATTTTAAAGTGTATCATTTACATAATAAGTACTTTAATAAACACTTTATTTTAGGATAAGCAGTGATTAGGAGTTTATTGAGGAAAAAGTCTTAGTTAATAGTGAGAATTAGACCCTAATTATTAACTAAGTGTGACCAAGTACTCTTATTAAAAGTGTGCAAGTGTACTTCTTTTTCACAAAAGGAACCCAGTCAATGATAAACAGAGGAAAACATAGTTTTAAATGTCAAAGCCCAAGTTAAGCTCCTGTTGGCAAAATTTCCTTCCTGTCCACTACAGATAAATGCCCCGTGTCACTTCCTGTGCAAGTGCTGTCACTTCCTGTGCAAGTGTTGACACGTTCCTGGCCCTGTGGAGAGAAAGCAGCTCAACTGAAGGAAGGGTCAAATGGACAAATATTAAGCAAGAAAACAAAGCCTCGAGCTCATATTAGCATCAGTAACTGTAAATCCTCTATGCACAGTTTGATTGAGAACCGCATAATTCTAACTCATGATAAAAATAAATTACATAATGCATCAATAGAATAGAATAGAAAAACTTTATTAATCCCCAAGGGGAAATTGCAGTGTTGCAGCAGGATTGTAACACAGAATACAAACCAAACATATTACATAGACTGACATATACTGACAAAAAAAAAAAAAAAAAAAAAAAAAAATATTACAATCAATGAATGTTTCGGTCAGTGTTCTGATAGTCTCCATCACATCTTTATGCCAAAGCCAGAGTCTAAAGTCTGCAGATAATAACCCAGGACTGTGGGCTGGAAATAGCATGCTTTCCCGCGTCAGCAGACGGAGAAGTGAAAGAGGAGGGGTGGAGGAGGGGATCAGCAAACAACACTATCTATGTCTTTATGCAACTGTGCAACACTATCTATGTCTTAGTGTAAGCACAGTACCTGGCACCACACGGCACCCAGAGACAAGGAATCACACCACGCCAGAGAATATCTACTCATCAAACCACAATACAGAGTATTTTTGTGCTTTGTGCTTAAGAATAATACTTGTCTTCTCTGAAAAACACTAATAACATAAGAGAGTAATGAAGAAGAGCTACAAAATAACTGTAAATGCTGGAAAAGACTGTAAGAGAGTTTTATCTCTTTGAACTATGTGGTCAAAATGATACAGTAGTGAAGACATGATACTTACATTTGAACAATTTAGAATTTGTTTTTTATTTTATTAACTCATTTAAATCAAACTAATGAATGATGACACGTAGTTTGGTGAATATTCTAAAAAAAATGTTTTAAAATTAAAATATTTTGCATGTGAGAAAATTCAGTATTCTCCTCATCTATCACTAAATGTATGACCTTTATCCTTTTGTATAAATACTATCATATTTTTTTTATTACTCTGGACTATTATTTTTATGTATGTACTCATATTTATCTATGAACATTCACCTTTGTACCATGAGGTTACTGCAGTGGCCCCGTCCATAAGTGTATTTCTGTCTATTTAATTACTGAATCTTGTATATGTACCCTTTCATCCTTAGTGTCTTAGTAATATGAGGAAAAGTACACTGAGAATATCAGGATTGAAACAAGCTTTGTGTTGCCAGCCCAGTTACTCATCAAGCTCATATACTCATATACTGTATAATTGTATAAGCTGTGGCTTAGCTGAATGGAAGTGTAGGATATAAAGCTAGTGAACATCAGGATGTGTTTCCATTTTAAATATATGGTCCCACTTTATATTAAATGGCTTTAAGTACAATGTACTTACATTAAAATTAATAATTTGATACAATGGACTTATATGTTTTTACATGTTACTTATATTTTGAAAATACCTGCATGTAAATACAGATGTAATTAATTTATGTATATAATTACACTGTTGACCCTTCCCTTACACCTTAACCCACCCTTAAACCGACCCATACCAGCACACCTGATCCTAACCTTACCCGTATCACACACACCTGACCCTAACCTTAACTAACCTTACCCGTATCACACACACCTGACCCTAACCACACCTGACCCTAACCTTACCCTAACCTTACCCGTATCACACACACCTGACCCTAACCTTACCCTAACCTTACCCGTATCACACACACCTGACCTAACCTTACCCTAACCTTACCCATATCACACACACCTGACCCTAACCTTACCCTAACCTTACCCGTATCACACACACCTGACCCTAACCTTACCCGTATCACACACACCTGACGCTAACCTTACCCTAACCTTACCCGTATCACACACACCTGACCCTAACCTTACCCGTATCACACACACCTGACCCTAACCTTACCCGTATCACGCACACCTGACCCTAACCACACCTGACCCTAACCTTACCCATATCACACACACCTGACCCTAACCTTACCCTAACCTTACCCGTATCACACACACCTGACCCTAACCTTACCCTAACCTTACCCGTATCACACACACCTGACCCTAACCTTACCCGTATCACACACACCTGACCTAACCTTACCCTAACCTTACCCATATCACACACACCTGACCCTAACCTTAACTAACCTTACCCGTATCACACACACCTGACCCTAACCACACCTGACCCTAACCTTACCCTAACCTTACCCGTATCACACACACCTGACCCTAACCTTACCCTAACCTTACCCGTATCACACACACCTGACCTAACCTTACCCTAACCTTACCCATATCACACACACCTGACCTAACCTTACCCTAACCTTACCCATATCACACACACCTGACCCTAACCTTACACGTATCACACACACCTGACCCTAACCTTACCCTAACCTTACCCGTATCACACACACCTGACCCTAACCACACCTGACCCTAACCTTACCCATATCACACACACCTGACCCTAACCTTACCCGTATCACACACACCTGACCCTAACCTTACCTGTATCACACACACCTGACCCTAACCACACCTGACTCTAACCTTACCCGTATCACACACACCTGACCCTAACCTTACCCGTATCACACACACACCTGACCCTAACCTTACCCGTATCACACACACCTGACCCTAACCTTACCCGTATCACACACACCTGACCCTAACCTTACCCGTATCACACACACCTGACCCTAACCTTACCCATATTACACACACACCTGAATCACACACACCTGACCCTAACCTTACCCGTATCACACACACCTGACCCTAACCTTACCCGTATCACACACACACCTGACCCTAACCTTACCCGTATCACACACACCTGACCCTAACCTTACCCATATCACACACACCTGACCCTAACCTTACCCGTATCACACACACACCTGACCCTAACCTTACCCGTATCACACACACCTGACCCTAACCTTACCCTAACCTTACCCGTATCACACACACCTGACCCTAACCTTACCCGTATCACACACACACCTGACCCTAACCATACCCGTATCACACACACACCTGACCCTAACCTTACCCGTATCACACACACCTGACCCTAACCTTACCCTAACCTTACCCGTATCACACACACCTGACCCTAACCTTACCCTAACCTTACCCGTATCACACACACCTGACCTAACCTTACCCGTATCACACACACACCTGACCCTAACCTTACCCGTATCACACACACACCTGACCCTAACCTTACCCGTATCACACACACCTGACCCTAACCTTACCCGTATCACACCTCAATAGCAGCAAGTGTTTTACAAGTCAAGTCAGGTCATCTTCATTTATATAGCGCTTTTAACAATGTAGATTGTTTCAAAGCAGCTTTTACAGAGATAAACATATAATTTAAGGTAACAGAGATTGGTTTGGTTTTATATTAGTTCTTGAATAATGTTTTTTCCAGTTAAAGTTAGTTTTGATTGATCCACTTCTGTCTAAATGATCATTTGTTATTAAATTAGGGGCCGCTAAGACGACACCTTTCTCTCTAAACAGACTTTAAACGCGAGCCTGTGATAGACGCTGATGGCATTCACATGCGCATTAAGAATTTATTCTATATTTGCAGAATGAATATATGTGCGTACGTTTGTACAATTACAATACAACATCAACACAATAAGTACATTGTACTTATTTTTTTTTCAAAGTGTAAAAACATAGTACTTAAAGCTACTTAATATAAAGTGGGACCATATATAAATATAGTTAAAAATTGAGCTATGAGAATTATTTTTAACAGACTATGGCATAGTTAAAAGTTGAACTAAAAGATAAAGCGACTATAGAGATTGTGTCTGTGTAGAAGGAGAACAACAGAGGACCTAAAACAGAGCCCTGAGTCACACAATACTTTACTTATGTTAGGTTTAACATATCTATTTACACATGGTGCTAGCAAACTGACTGGTAGGAAGCAATTCAGGCTCATTTCCGTTTAAAATTATGGCAACATAATTCTCCAGACTGTGTATTAGAATATCTCAATCACTAAGGTTTAATAGTACTAGTAGAGATTCAACCATGATTGTCATTTATAACTCTAAAAAATGTTGTGTTGTGGTTTCTTTATAAGCAGTTTAACAACTGTCATTTGGACGGTTCTTGGCAAATATCCTAATGATATGGATTTAATAATACTGAGAAGGGCTTTCAATACTTCAGAAACACCTCTTTCTGTAGCTTTGTGTGTGTAATAGAGTCTAGCACACCCTGATGTATAATACTGAAGGACTGAAGTGGCAAATTCAGCTGCAAATCTCCAGTTTTCTTTCTAATGTTTTTGATCTCCTTTGTGTAGAAATTCCCTCCTATTTATCTTTTTGTACATATATCTTTGAAAACTATAATTAAATGCTCAGTGATTTCTGATGGGAAAGTTCTCAAGAATACTAAAAGATGTCATTCTGTGACCAAATGATGAGACAGAGAGAAAACATTGTGTTTTCTACAGCACTGTTTAAACTGGTGGGTTGTGAAAAAAAAAAGGTTCACAGGTCTTTTGACAGGGTAAAAAAACCAACAAAAAAAACAATGCTAAATGCAAATGCTACTAACCATTTACAGTTGTAATCAAAATTATTCAACCCCCATTGCAAATCAGGTTTATTATCAAAATGTACAGACTTTTTTTAAGCTTTTTGCAATGAACAAATCAAACTAAAGTAATTGAAATAGCTCAACACAACAAATGTTTCAAGTGGTTTCCCCAAATTTAACTGAAAATGCAACTTTCAATTACTTCTGCAGTCTCAAAATGCAGTTAAAATAAATGTGTACTCAGACTAATTAATGGTGCTTATATCAATGACATTAAGATATTAAGTTTGTTTTGTGGTAAACATGACAAATGTACCATTAACAAATGACATAGGACTCACCCTAAACTTTGACACTAGATAAATCAACAAGCATACAATGATGTGCAATAATTATGGTGATCATAAATGGGTTGGTCTAATGTTTTACTAGCATCATAACTGATAATAGTGGGAAAAGTTTTGTGTGTTTATTTGTCTGTCTCTTTATATCAGTTTCTATATTTGACTCTCTATGTATATTTTCTCAGACAACTAGTAAATGTACAGGCCAAAATACATTCATCTCCTCTAATAATGTGGTGTGTTATGTCTGGTTCTCATTAACAGAACTTCGAAGTTCCTCTTTTTACGAAATGTGTTTGGCTTCCACAGCTATTGAACAATGTCTCAGTGATATTTGCCCATACAATGAAAGTCAATGGGGTCCAAAAGATCATTTGACCCCACTGACTTCCATTTTACAGACAAAAACTATTTTTAAAAATATCTTATGTTGGGTAAAGTAATTCAGGTTTGCAATGATGTGAAGATGAGTAAATGATGACAGAATTTTATTTTTTGGGTGAATTAACCCGTTCAGGGTCAGAGTAAAGAGAGGGTGATTTGATGATTTGGTGTTGGGTATGTATCGATGATATAATCATAGGAGTTTTGTGTCAGTGCATACTTAAAATGTGCGTCACCTGTGTCCATTGTCTCAAGTATCTGAACTATCAGGGTAACTGTTGCTCTGGGAAACACACTTGTGTTTTAATAATGCACATTGATCTTTCCATTGACTTCTATTGACTTCCCTCCCACATCTGATAAGATCAGCTAAAGAGAAGTCCTTTGGACCTGTCACTCTTATCGCTGAAGAAGACACACCCTTAAAATGGGGAATGATCAAACTTCTGTGTGCAGGTTTGATGACGAGATGTGTGAAGTACAGATTGTGACGCCATGATATAATCTATGAAATAAACTTTTATAGGCCATAATAACTTATTCTTATATTATCGTATCATGTCATCGGGATACTTTATTTAGATTCCCAAAGGGATCAAAAGAAACACTCGACAAGACTAGTCATATTTTATATTTTATATCAAAATAGCAATTAGCTCCAACAGAAAACATAGAAAGAGAACAACAGCAATGCAACTGTAATAAACACAGTATTATGGATTTATTACACATTTATAAACTAAACATGGGTAATAATAGTCATCATCAAGAAACAATTGCTTCGAGATGTATTATAACATTATCACTTTCTCATGATCCAGGATGATGGTTCATTTTCAAACTCTGAGCTATCCCATAATGCCTCTCAGTATAAAAAACGGCAGCTGTGGTTGCCAGAAATTGACTGTAAAAAATAAGGTAGAAGCATTTTAGGTTTTACAGACTTAACTTAAATTTACAGTAAAAAAACGTATTTCATTATCGGATATATTGTTAATTTACATGACATGTTACTAATCTTACAAGACCTAATATCTGTTTTGTACCATTGTAATACATTGACAACCACCAATCACAGTGGAGATGAGAGTCACATGATGAACCAATGCTCATCACAAGCTGCTTTTCCACAAGAAAGTTAATAGTAATATATAGAAGCTGCACAGTCTCAATCACACAAACACTAAACACCATCATAACACACATTAATATAACAAACGTTAATTTAACAACATTAAATGTAACATAAAACCCTAATGTACATAACTGATTAGAAAAAACTAAGAAAAACTATAAAGAAACAGTTATTTCAACATAAATACACTGTAAAAAAAATGTCACTGTAAATTATACAACGATTAATTATTTTTCACTTCCAAAAACTGTAAATTTTACGGTTAGATCTATCACAGTTATTCACCGTAAATAGAACAGAAACTTTCACCGTAGCATTTTACTTTCTTTTACCGTTAAAATCACGATCATTTCTACAGTGTACGTAAACACCACAAACACTGCATTTTAATATGAACTTGAAAGATTGTGCTGAGATGAATGGGGAGTGAAAGAGGAAACTCCCACAAAAGCAATGCAAGCGACCCTGGGCAGTGAGCCAACACTGAACACCAGCCGGGATCAGGCGAGGATGGTCAGGGTCGCTGTTGTTCACCCGGACCAGAGGATATATTTACAACAGGCCTTTCAGCCCATGCATGCGTCATGAAGTGTCTACCTTACACACTAGCAGAATCCTGTGCACAAGATACAACTTAAAGACTTGATAAATGCGGTTTCTTTTAAAGCAGGACATTTTGAAGGGTGGTATTAATGAGAAGGACATTTTCTGAGAGTATTTGTATGGACTTAAAGTGCCCCTATTATGCTATTTTAAAGTTTCCTAATGTTGTTTTGGAGTCTCCTACAACAGGTTTACATGCATCAAAGGTAAAAAAAACTGTTTCATTTCCTCATAATATACATTTGCACATCAGCACATTTTCAATGATTCTCAAACGACTCGTCAGATGAACCAATCTCTCTAAATCCCTCCTTTCTGCAAGATACTCTGCTTTGATTGGCCAGACAGCTCAGTCTGTTGTGATTGGTTGACAGCTCAGTCTGTTGTGATTGGTCGACAGCTCAGTCTGTTGTGATTGGTTGACAGCTCAGTCTGTTGTGATTGGTCGACAGCTCAGTCTGTTATGATTGGTCGACAGCTCAGTCTGTTGTGATTGGTCGACAGCTCAGTCTGTTATGATTGGTCGACAGTTCAGTCTGTTGTGATTGGTCGACAGCTCAGTCTGTTGTGATTGGTCGACAGCTCAGTCTGTTATGATTGGTCGACAGTTCAGTCTGTTGTGATTGGTCGACAGCTCAGTCTGTTGTGATTGGTTTACCGCATACAGAGCGCGCGTCAAAAAAAAAAACGGCCATTGCCAAAACAACGTCAGCTCTGTATGTCGTGAGTCTTCATAGACCGTAAACTAAACACAGTAATGAACAATGATGTCGATTTTACCATATCAATGCGAGCGCGAGTCCGATGATGAAACGCTGGAAGAACTAGTTCTTCATCCCGAACCTCCATCGCAAGGAAGACTCGAGCAGGACTCAGTGTTTCTCAGTGATACGCTACTCAGTTTGAGGAACATTATGAGATGTTGCAACTGTAATTCCTCACCATCAGCATTAACAAGTGCATGTCCATCAACAAAACGATTATTTTACTTGTACTTATTTATTTACAGAGTATTTTTCTAATATATTGCCGTGAACACGTGGAAACTGTATCAATAACAGTGTATGTATGCAATACATTAGCCGAGCTCTAGCGTGAATGACTGATGTAACATAAAAGTTGGTAAAACAAACCTTACTTCATGCTTAATCTTTCAGTTTTAGGTAATAGTGGCCCACAGCTGAAGTATTTCAGAAAGACAGTAATAATGTGAGTTAGCCAGTTAGCAGGAGACGTACACGACATAAAACTCAAACCTAAGTATTTTGAACACCATCTTTCAAGAGCAAGCAGTTTGCGAATCCTGCATTGAACTCCGAGATTTGAGAAGCAGTCATCAGTAAAATAAAGGGAACAGCAGAAGTTTAGGATTACACTGCTGTGGTATCGTGGAAAAGATTAATTTTAACCACTGATTCTTCACATGCTCGTCATTGGGCAGTGAAAAAAAAGAAATAAAAAAAAATGGCTTTACCTTCACATTGTAGAGCAAAGCGTCTTCTGGACATGATGCTATCCAGTGTCCACAGGAATCAGCTGCAGTGTTCGAGTTTCCCTGGTGTCTGCGCGCTATATGCTAATGTTTCGTCTTGACGTCACAACGAAACGGCTTAGGACTCGTTTGAAAAACGATTAATTTAATTGACTCAGAGTCTACTCTCACTTTTGAAAGACAATAACTTTATATACGGTGCACTTTCAGATTTAAAACTTTGCAGGATGTTTTCATTCACTTAGAGCTATATTACACACTACATGAAAGGTCATTTTCAAAAACCCATAATAGGGGCCCTTTAAGTATGCAATGATTACTTAAGTCAGTCTAGTTGTCCATTTCCTGGATGTTCTTGTCTATTAATAAATGCTCCCCTTTTGAGTATTACTGTTGCCTGTGTTGTGAGTCATGTCATGTTGTGTGTGAATTCAATTTCCAACTTACTTGGGGTTTATTTTAACCCAGCAATACAGTTATTTTTAAACAATAGTTCAGTTAAGCCCAGCATGTTGGGTCAAACATTAAACCTGATGCGTTATTATATCCATATTTGACCAAGCGCTTGTGTTGCCAAAGTGACCCAAATTAGGCTGTTTTTAACCCAGCATTTCTAGAGTGTGAAGAACATTTCATCAATGGAAACTTTCTATTCCACAAAAGGTTCTTTATAGTGGAAAAAAGTTTTTTTCACAACAACAAAAAAACTTATTTTAAGAACTTTGACTTCTTCGTGGAACATGAAATGGTTCTTTTATGGCATTTCCTGCGAAAACCTTTAGCTATGTTAGCACAGAGACTTCACACTGGAAACTAAGATTCAGTACAACAACAAAAAAGTGTAAATAAAGGCCAATAAAGAATATTTTATTGGCCTTTATTTACACTTTTTTGTTGTGTAAAGTCAAAAGTCAACATTTGTCCAGAACTAATGCTATGAAGTGTTATAACTCTGTCTGAGACTTGGTCAAGTAAGTATAAGTATGCAAGATCAACAGTAGAAACGAAAATAGTCAGCCGATTATGAGCTGCAGAAGTGAGAAACTGTCTTTAGAATTGACAAAGTCACACAGAAACGTCTGTAATTATGACTGATGCTGTCGTTTATGGATAGTCAACATCTTCATGTCACATAGATTATCTCTTATGGAAAAAGTGTGGCTATACCATGGTGCAATGAAGGTATCAGATAATAAATATCATGGTACAACTACAAAACAATAATAGCAGAATTGGACACAACCAAAAAATGTGGAAGTATACAGGGCAAGAAAAAAGGGATGTTGTACACTTTTTATACCCGTGAAATATGTTAAAGTTAAAAAAGTACTTTTTAAGGAAATGATACACTTTAAAGGAACATACATTGAACAGAATGTAATGATTTAAGACACTTAATACATGTTATTTGCAATTAACTGAAAATGTATAGTAGTTTGAATTTATATTAAATGCACATAGCTGAAATTTAGTGTGCTTTTTTGACTTAAGTAGGACTTACATCTTTATATTTAATTTCATAATTACTTATTTTGTCTTTGAAATGTGGTTTAAGTTACTGCTAAATGTACTGACAGGCATTAATGATAAACTAAAATATACCTTAATGTAATTTCTATTGAAACTTGTCTGTCATAGATATATTTGTAATTACACATTTGTAATGAAGCAGTTATTAATATTGAATTATTTGTAATATCAAATAACAGTGTACAATTAAAATTATAACCAAGTTTACATGTGATTTAGTATGTTAGTCAACCAAATCAGTCTTTAAAGCATGATTATTGAAACATGATTTAAAATGTACTTAAGTAACACTTTTAATGTGACATTATTACACTGCAAAATTTTTTTTTCTTACTTAGTATTTTTGTCTTGTTTCCAGTCCGAAATTTCTAAAAATTCTTAAATCAAAAAGCATATACTAGAGAAGTAAAATGACATAAGATATAATATCTTGTTTTCTAAAAAAAAAGAAAGAAAAAAATATAAAAATTAAGTGAGTTTTTGCTTAAAACAAGCAAAATTATCTGCCAATGGGGTAATAAAAATAATCGTAATTCAAATGGAAAACAAGAAAAATATTCGTAATTCCAATGGAAAACAAGAAAAATAATCGTAATTCAAATGGAAAACAAGAAAAATTATCGTAATTCAAATGGAAAACAAGAAAAATAATCGTAATTCAAATGGAAAACAAGAAAAATAATCGTAATTCAAATGGAAAACAAGAAAAATTATCGTAATTCAAATGGAAAACGAGAAAAATTATCGTAATTCAAATGGAAAACAAGAAAAATTATCGTAATTCAAATGGAAAACAAGAAAAATAATCGTAATTCAAATGGAAAACAAGAAATATAATCGTAATTCAAATGGAAAACAAGAAAAATTATCGTAATTCAAATGGAAAACAAGAAAAATTATCGTAATTCAAATGGAAAACAAGAAAAATAATCGTAATTCAAATGGAAAACGAGAAAAATTATCGTAATTCAAATGGAAAACGAGAAAAATTATCGTAATTCAAATGGAAAACAAGAAAAATAATCGTAATTCAAATGGAAAACAAGAAAAATTATCGTAATTCAAATGGAAAACAAGAAAAATTATCGTAATTCAAATGGAAAACGAGAAAAATTATCGTAATTCAAATGGAAAACGAGAAAAATTATCGTAATTCAAATGGAAAACGAGAAAAATTATCGTAATTCAAATGGAAAACAAGAAAAATTATCGTAATTCAAATGGAAAACAAGAAAAATTATCGTAATTCAAATGGAAAACAAGAAAAATTATCGTAATTCAAATGGAAAACAAGAAAAATAATCGTAATTCAAATGGAAAACAAGAAATATAATCGTAATTCAAATGGAAAACAAGAAAAATTATCGTAATTCAAATGGAAAACAAGAAAAATTATCGTAATTCAAATGGAAAACAAGAAAAATAATCGTAATTCAAATGGAAAACGAGAAAAATTATCGTAATTCAAATGGAAAACGAGAAAAATTATCGTAATTCAAATGGAAAACAAGAAAAATTATCGTAATTCAAATGGAAAACAAGAAAAATAATCGTAATTCAAATGGAAAACAAGAAAAATTATCGTAATTCAAATGGAAAACAAGAAAAATTATCGTAATTCAAATGGAAAACAAGAAAAATAATCGTAATTCAAATGGAAAACAAGAAAAATTATAGTAATTCAAATGGAAAACAAGAAAAATAATCGTAATTCAAATGGAAAACAAGAAAAATTATCGTAATTCAAATGGAAAACAAGAAAAATAATCGTAATTCAAATGGAAAACGAGAAAAATTATCGTAATTCAAATGGAAAACGAGAAAAATTATCGTAATTCAAATAGAAAACAAGAAAAATTATCGTAATTCAAATGGAAAACAAGAAAAATAATCGTAATTCAAATGGAAAACAAGAAAAATTATCGTAATTCAAATGGAAAACAAGAAAAATTATCGTAATTCAAATGGAAAACAAGAAAAATAATCGTAATTCAAATGGAAAACAAGAAAAATTATCGTAATTCAAATGGAAAACAAGAAAAATAATCGTAATTCAAATGGAAAACAAGAAAAATTATCGTAATTCAAATGGAAAACAAGAAAAATTATCGTAATTCAAATGGAAAACAAGAAAAATAATCGTAATTCAAATGGAAAACAAGAAAAATTATCGTAATTCAAATGGAAAACAAGAAAAATAATCGTAATTCAAATGGAAAACAAGAAAAATTATCGTAATTCAAATGGAAAACAAGAAAAATAATCGTAATTCAAATGGAAAACAAGAAAAATAATCGTAATTCAAATGGAAAAAAAAAGAAAAATAATCGTAATTCATATGGAAAACAAGAAAAATATTCGTAATTCATATGGAAAACAAGATGATTCTTCTTACCCCACTGGCAGATAATTTTGCTCGTTTTAACTTTTGATTTTTTTAAAATCAGAAAACAAGATGTTCTTATGTCATTTTACTTCTCTAGTAAATTCTTCTTGATTTAAGATTTTTTTTATATTTGGACTGGAAACAAGACAAAAATACTAAGTAAGAAAAGCATTTTTAGTAGCGTATGTGCACGTTTAAAAGTGTTACTTAAGTGTGTTAAGAAACTGTACAACTGTACACTACAAGTGCATTTGTTTTTTAGTTACACTATTTTAAGGTGTCATTGTTACAATGTAATTATACATCCAAGTACTAAATAATATAAATTAACTGCATGTACTTACTATAGGGTTAGGGTAAAATTAGGATTTGGTTGTATGTAATTACGCATAATTTACTGTTATTACTGTGGTACGTACATGTAACAAGGACACTAAAATAAATAAATAAATTTTACTGTGTAAAATGTGTAATTGCTATTGAGCCAGGCAGACAAAGTAACATTTAAAACCTGAAAATCTGTCTGGGAAAAAATAGGGAAAAAGCATCATTTACGTCATTTTTTTGTCATGAAGTATTGTGAATGAAGTATTGTGCATGCTAAGGTGGAGCCGCTGTGACTCAGTGCTGATAGTGTGTGTGGCTCTGATAGAGGAGCAGGACACACCACAGTTACACATTTACAGACAGGTGCCTATAAATCCTCACACACACACACACACTCACCTGCACAAGCACAGCCACGAACACCTTACCCGAACAAGGACTCCATCGTCACACACCCGGTCGTGGACTAAACTTCCCTCTGAATCATGTGTTCTGGAAACTGTGCTAAATGCCTGGGGATCACGCTCATCCCGCTGGCCATCATCTGTGTGCTCTGCAACATCCTCCTGTTCTTCCCCGGCGGGAAAGTGGCCGATGACAGCAAGGACATCACAGACGAGGTCTTTTACCTGGGAGGAATCCTGGGATCCGGTGTGCTGGTGAGTGAACGCTCGGACGTTCTCATTTCTCTACATGAAATGTCATGCATTTAACGTGTCAATTTATGTGCAGAAGGGATTATGGAGTATTTAAATTTGCTCTGTTTGAAGCTCATTTTCTTTAGGCTTACTGGTTATTTGCAATATCGTGAGTTTTTTAAAGGGAGTGTTTTTATTTTACTAAATGTTACACTATTTTTTTGTTTGATTTGAAGGTTTTTGATTTAATGAATATACTGGGATGGTCTTTGTTTAGATGATCTTCCCGGCGCTGGTTTTCCTGGGCTTGAAGAACAACGACTGCTGTGGATGCTGTGGGAACGAGAGCTGTGGAAAACGGTTTGCGGTGAGAAAACTCCTCTTTAACTCGAACGCTCTTCTCTTGAGGATCAGAAGTCATGTGACAAATGACATTTTCACGCCATTCCTCCACACAATGGCCGCGTTATTCCCGCCATCTGAGAAAAGCCTTTCCGGGTTAAATATTCGGAATATGCATTTTTTTTCTTTTTTTACTCTTAAAAGCGATTTTTGCAACACACCGGCTACTGTTTTAAAGAAGAAACATGAATAAAATGACAGTTCAAAACACTATGGTAACATTTAAAGTAAAAAAAAAAAAGTTGCTGCCTTAAATTTTTAAGTACAATCAACTTGGATTTTTAAGTCATTGCAACTTAAATTACATGAAACTGACTTTAAAAAAATTAGTTGAATCTTGTATAGCCTTGACTTAAAAAAAAAAGTTGAAAATTGCCTAACTTATTTTGATGAGTTAAAGCAATGTAAAAACATATGTTGTCATAACTTATTGATCATATTTCGGTTTGTTTTGATCTAGATGTTCAGCTCTATCCTGTTTGCTTTGGCCGGAGCTGTCGGTGCCACTTACTCCGTGATTATCTCATGTGTGGCCATTAATCACGGACCTAAGTGCTTCACAGAAGGAAACAGCAATTCCACCTACCAATTTATCGACGGGTACGTGTTTATTTTCCAACAACAATCAGATCAGATAATAACCCAGTAGCCGTAATGTAACTCTGTTTTATGTCCTTCAGAAACTACCTGTCCAACCACACGTTGTGGGATGTGTGCACGGGCCCCGGGGACATCATCACGTGGCACCTGACCCTGTTCTGCATCCTGCTGATTACCGGCCTGGTCCAGATCGGCCTGTGTGCTTTCCAGGTGATCAACGGGCTGATCGGCACCATCTGCGGGGACTGCTGCGGCTGCTGCGCGGTACGCTAACCACGTAACAGCACTACACTTACAGACAATTGAGGAAACCCAGTGCCTTCGAATTATTAAGTAAATAAACTAACTTCATGCTTAATCGAAAAAATTGAGTAATGTGGAATTGTCAAGTTCACATAACTTCATTTTTTTTCAATTAAGCATTACGTTTATTTAGCCTACTTAAACAAAATGTAAACCCGTTGCCTTAAAATTATTAAGTAAATAAACTTAATGCTTAATCGAAAAAATTAAGTAATGTGGAATTGTCAAGTTCAAATAACTTATTTTTTTCAACTAAAGCATTACGTTTATTTAGCCTACTTAATAATTTTAAGGCAACGGGTTTACTCAATTTTTTTAATTAAGTGAGCTGAACACTTTTTACAGTGTGCTAATAAAAGTCCACAGATTATATCTGCATTGACAGAGAGTTAGATTGCATGATTGCATGATGTTTGCGGATTCATGTAGCATTCATATCTATAACATGTTTATTTGTGTTTATCTGCAGGAATAAACCACTCGGAATAGACATGGATCAATGATTCTTCAGTTCTAATCATACATCGAAATCTGTACTTGTCAACATTTTTCACCTCATGATAATTTTATTTATACTGTTCAGATGGATGGTGTTTTCCTCCGTTTGCTGTATTCAACATCTGCCCGATGGCTGATGGCTTATGAGGGCAACAGATATTTGATATTGTTATATAAATAGGCCTATATAGGCTACGTATGATGTATGATACAGATTTATATGAAACAGGATATTCATACAGTATATATAATAGCTATAGTGTATTGATACATAGGTCTATTAAAAAGATATTTATTCAAACTGTAAGAGAATGTTATTTTCGTACAAGTATTTAGTCTTTTTTAATGATGAAAGGGAGCGTGCAAATATGCGAATTATTTGATTAAAAATTGAAAAACAGTTTCATTTTATCTCAGGAAATCCATTGCTATATTAGTAAAATAATATTTGACACTTAATAAACTGTTGAATTAAAAAAAAAAAACCTCTTAGCTGTCCTTTGCATTTTTCCATATCACTCAGCAAAAAAATCAATCTTTTTTTGACTTCTCGCTTGAGAAAACAGGAAGCAGAAGGACAGACAGAGAGAGGATCTGGGAAGCACTCTGACAGACTCGGGAGATTTCGGGTTACAAACAACAGCTGGCCTGTTAGAGATGATTTGCGTAATTTTCATAACTAAACATGCAATAACAAGCGCAAGCCGAAACTGTACCACGTTTCTGATAAGAGCTCTTTCGTGTAGATTATAACTCATAGGCCTGTCCAAGTTATTGAGAGAAGGCTTTCTGGATAAAGTAAATGTTTGTTGTTCCGCCGTTGTGATAATGATGTGTTATCAGTGTGTTTATGAGGGGAATGTTATTTTATGATGGGTTTATAGGCAACAGCTCTTCACACAGGAATGATTAACTTTATGTCCCATGATGCATGTGGCTGATCCTTTATTACTGACAGATTATCCCCTCATGCTTTATCCGGCTTTTGTGGCAAACAAAACGCATTATAGTTGAATGATAAATGTTTTGTTTCTCGCCAAATAGCCAGACCAGGAAATATCACTTTATGTGTTTAATATGTTTAGTATGACAACAACAACATTGCGTAATTACAAGCAGCTTTAGGCAGTATTTCCCTGTGAAGCACGTGTACAGTAGTAATACTGTAGCAGCTGCACAGTAAAATAAACACAAATGTAAAAAAAAGAGTAACTTTAATAAGGCATTAGTAAAAAAGTGTTTAGCTACTTATTAACAGATCAGTAGTTGATGTACATTTAAATAGTAATTGGCCTATAAAAGAACATAATAATGTTCTTATAAAACCAACATGACTCAATGCAGACCATCATAATTAATTGTATTTTACTGATTTGAACTCTGACAGAAATCTCAGTAGAGAATATGTCCCAGATGTTGAGGTGATGCTGAGACCTCTGCTGGACATCTGAGGAACTACAACATTATTCTTAAAGGAATAGTTCACCCAAAAATGTAAATTCTGTCAGTAATTACTCTCCCTCATGTTGTTCAACCCCGTAAGACCTTCGTTCATCTTCGCAACACGAATTAAGATATTTTTGATTAAATCTGAGAGCTGGATCATTCCTCCATAGGCTTCTAAGGGATTGAAACTTGTTCCCCGAAAAGTTATTAAAGACATCGTTAAAATAGTCCAAGTGACTACAGTGGTTCAATCTTAAGTTTATCAAGCGACGAGAATACTTTTTGTGCGCAAAAACAAACAAAAATAACGACTTTATTTCAACTATTCATTTCCTTCTCTGTTGGCCTCGAGTTAGCGTAGTGTGGTAGCGTAGAGCTACGTCACACGTAGGCTCACTATTGGCCGACGCTGGTCATGTGTGTGTGATGCGTGTGACGTACAACACAGAAGCTTACGCTGTTACACTAGTGAACTGACTCGAGGCCCACAGAGAAGGAAATCAATAGTTGAAATAAAGTCGTTATTTTAGTTTGTTTTTGCGCACAAAAAGTATTCTCGTCGCTTGATAAACTTAAGATTGAGTCACTGTAGTCACTTGGACTATTTTAACGATGTCTTTAATAACTTTTCGGGGAACAAGCTTCAATCCCTTAAGAAGCCTATGGAGGAGTGATCCAGCTCTCAGATTTAATCAAAAATATCTTAATTCGTGTTCGAAAGATGAACGAAGGTCTTACGGGGTTGAACAACATGAGGGAGAGTAATTACTGACAGAATTTACATTTTTGGGTGAACTATCCCATTAACCGTGTTTTCAAGGAATCCGCTGTATAAAGCTCCTAGATCATCTATAAATTTCCACAGCTCATGTCGTTGGGATTTTTTTGGCAACTGGAATTCCTTGAAAAGATATTTTTGCAGTGTTTTATCAGCAAAACAATACAAAAAACACATGAAATAACAGTCCATCCCACTGAAGAGATGTATGTCTATCCCTCACAGCCTCGCTTTCATTCCCGTTAAAAACATCAAGATGGCGCTGCTGTGAATAAGGTCTATAGACCCTTCGCAAAAATGTTACACATCATGTTCTCACGCAGTAAAAAATACATCGCAGAGAAGAGGTCTAGCTTTT
Source organism: Gila orcuttii (assembly GCA_026230005.1). Lineage (NCBI taxonomy): Eukaryota > Metazoa > Chordata > Actinopteri > Cypriniformes > Leuciscidae > Gila > Gila orcuttii. Next base: position 41,835,589 of record JAPDVR010000020.1, read on the forward strand.
GATATGAAACAAAGTCTCAGCTTTCAAATTTTGTCAATTTTTAAGAAATTCAAATGTGTGTTGACTGGTGACGGCTGTAGCGCCTCAAAAGCTGTTTCTCTTCCTACAAGTTATTGCATGAAATAAACATGAACCAACATCAGAAGGAATGTTGTTTTAACCTTGGAGGACGTCAATACCATTTAAGTTAACGTCCGCTGACATTTTTCCACTAATGCCGGGTTCAGACTACACAATACTTTTGGCTGTTACGATATTCAAAGATGTCATATTATGCGATTTTGACAAGAAACATGTCAGACTACACATTTGCTTACTGACCAATCATCGCTCGCCATCTTTAAAGTCCCACTGAAGTGCCTTGAAAGGCAGCATTATTCGTAATTTCCACTGAAACAGGAAGAGGGCGGGGCATATTGAACAGCTCCTCCCCTTTTTAAAAAATAGCCAATAGCGTTAAGTTTATGTCACAGCTCATCCAGAGCCGTTGAGCTCAGTAAAGCCACAGTTTCCTCCTAATCTCTAACCGTTTCTCCTTCTAATCTCCTCCATATCGCTTTAAAATACACTATTCAGTGCAGAATTTAAATGGGTCTGATGTGTTTTCTGGTCTGCGTTGACTTGATCATATGATCCGCTCTGTGTGTGTGTCTCTGGACCGGAGCTGTGACGGTTCGCGTGACACTAACCTGAAACCAGACTTCATTCGCCCCAGTGGAAAACACATTTACACTGTCTGAATCGTTCCCTATCGCCTATATAGTGCACTATGTGCCATTCACCATGTAGAAAACAGTAAATGTGTGAAGAGTGACTGATTTTTACCGCAGTAGGGGGCGGAGCCTCAGATGCTAGAGAGCATTTGATTGAACAGAAAATCTGATGAAAGCTGAAGATTATCCATATTGGAGGAAGTGAGAGACTTCGGTTTAAACGCTTATATCTTCTAAATGTGAATATTTAGACTCAGATCAATATTTCATATCTTAATATAAACTTATGTGGCAAGTAGCCATGTAGTAAGCAGGATAATGTACATCCAGCCGTTTGTTATCTCAGAATAAACCCCCTTCAGGATAATGCAAGACTCTGCTTTGGGGTCTTCATCACCCTGTCAGGGTTTATTCTTAGATAACAACAGTTATAATAAAAACACAACTGTTCATTGTTAGTTCATGTTATATGAGTTCCATTAAATAATACCAACAGATAAATACAATTTTTAATTGGATTAATGTCTTAGTAAATGTTGAAATTAACATGAACTAATATTAATATATACCTTGGAAGTATTCTTCATTCTTAGTTCATGTTAACTAATGTAATTAACTATTATGAACAAATGGAACGTTATTTAAGTATAGGGTATATAAATGTTTAAATATACTTGTATTTAAGTATATTTTTAATTACACATTTATAATGACGAAGTTGCAATTTAGTACATTTTAAATATTGAAGTGTATTTATATAATATTACTAATATTGACATATTTATGTTTTAAATATATTACAGATATATTAGATTACATTTTAAATATAAATATGCATTATTTTCCTGTTATCTCTGTAAAGCTGCTTTGAAACACTCTGTGCTGTAAAAATAACTGTATATATAAATAAAGGTGACTTGACTACAGTTAAACATTCTAATCAAATAGTTTACATGTGCTTCAGTATGTTAGTCAACACATTAAAATAATTGTACTTCTTTAAAGCACAACACAAGATTATTAAAAATGTCTTAAATATATTTAAAATGCACGTTAAAGTAAACTTAATTTGACTATTAAGTGGACTTAAGTGTTAAAACATGAAAGTGTGTCTTTAAGTGCACTTTATTGGCCTTTTATTTAGTTAATTTTACATTATCTGCAAGAACAGTTTTAAAAAAAAATACTTTTCAAGGTTTTAAGTACAGTATATGGCACATTCAATACATTTAAGAGCACTTCTTTTTCACAAGAGACAAATGTCACTGAAATGGATAATAAATTGTTTATCCAAAGGTTTTTTTCCCGTTCCGGCTGGTAAAGTCAAAGACAAAGAACTGATTCATAAAGAAACACAGCTATACATCCATGCTAATAAACAATTTTATTCTTTTCCTTTTTGATTTTACCGACAATTTTCGAGATTTCTTAGAGGTTACAACCACGTTTCTCACGTACAGTACACCGCCATCATATTTCTGTGGTACACTGTTTGTCTTCTGAGCTTTCCAGCATGTGACCAACGTTCTTACAAACCCTAATGCATGCTGAAGTGTTGAGCGCTACACAACTGGATCAACACATTACACTTCACCCCATTACACAGCCAAAAAAGTGTTCGGTTCCCACCCACTGCTTTACAACTCTGTGGGAAATTACATGATTCAGGTTTGGGAAAAGCAGTTTATATTATAGAAAATAGTTCAATCTTTAAAAGGTCCCTCTTGCAGACCTGGTCAAGACCAGCAGATCTCATCCTTAGTTGTCCAAAACTGAAGAAAGCAACCTCTGAATGATTCTCAAGGTCACTCGGGTTCGAGAACAGCTCGTATCGGCTCTTTCTGACCCGGGACTTAACCGTTCGGCCCTTATAAAGGACGTCATGAGCTCAGTTTGACCTACAGTTACTAAAACCCAAAATCTGCACAATCCACAAATCCAACACACTTCTCAATTCATAACCCGTCTATAAAGTAACCATACACAATAAAGAAGTCATGGTGAGGTGGGTCTACACCCCCCCGATGCTATGAATATCAAACAGATCAAACATGCAATACAAAAATTAGACCTGTGTAGAAAAAAATCTAACATATTTATATGTTTATATATTGAACTGGATTTCAGCCAGGGTAATAAAATCAATAAAAAAAAACATGTGTCGGTCACAACGTTCATTCGAATGAAGGCAAAATGATCCGAAAATACTTGATGCGCGATATTCCCTGAAAATATTGCGGGACTAGAGTAGTATTGCTGAATCCTTGGTGTATTTGTAGTGCTTCGAAATTTTAAATTCCTGAAAAGAAAATATCTAAAAACTATTTAAAAAGAAGTTCATACAGTGGCTCTTGATAAATACTAAACTGCAAACTAAGTAAATGCACCAGATGTCAAGAGCACAGAATAGAAAACAGGAATACTGTAGCAGTACAATAAAACATATATGATATGAAACGCTTGTCTACATGAGCATCGTGAGCTTCACACAATAGCTAAACTGGAATAAAAGTAAAACACGTCTGTAATAGTTACTCGTTGGATATAATTCACAATGTAAAGCTTTGACAGGCACACTGCTGCTGATTTGGCAAAATGTGAATTATTAAAGCAGGGTGAATCTCATGAAAACCTAAGGACCATTATGATTTTTGAAGCATCTGAATCAGCTGGTTTTATACAAGCCAAAAATAGCATCACTCAATCAACCTAAATACATTAATTTATTCCAATAAAACTAGTTTTATGGTTTAAATAAGACAGAAAGAGCTTGTTAAGGTGGCAATTGCATGTTCCCAGTTTTTACAGTGCACATCTGTATTACTGTAACACATTTGAATCTTTTACTCTCGAGTTTAATTGTAATTCTCATTCTCAGTAGTGTTTGGGGAAAACATGCTTAATTATTATTCAAAAATTCCTAATGGTCCTAAAAATTGGCTTAATTTTCTTTAAGCATTTATTCTTATTTCTTATTATTGATAAAATTTTAACTGTTTATATCACAATTCTGACTTTTTTCACGATTCTCATTTCCGCAATTCAGGTTTCAGTTTTTTTTTGGGGTACGTTTACACAACAATGTACATACAGACGACAACATTATCAAAACGATCCCCATTCACACGGATCCGTGAAAACGACTAAAAACGCAGTATTTTTCATGCCAGGCCAGTAGGTGGCGACGTCACTTTGTAAAGAAACACTATAGACTGAACACATAATACACATGCGCATGATGTCACCATTTTCACAAATTCACGTTTCTGTAGTTTAAATGGAGATGATAACGCTATCGTTTTCAAAAACTTGCACTTTGAAACCCGTTTTCAAAAGTTTGCATTTTCAGGCCCCAAAACGCCATTGACGTCTAAATGAACGGGCAAAACGGATAAAAGCTTTTCTGTTTTTAGTTGAAAACGGTGTCGTGTAACCTGACCTGAATGCATACACATGCAGAATTTCAGAGAAAAAATCTGAATTGTGAGCTATAAACTCACAACTGAATTGAAAAATACCTAATTATGAGACACGAAAGTCACGATTACTCTTTTTTTTCCCCATGGCGGAAATAAGACTGCATGCATTATTTTCGTGAGATTCACCCAGACTCTCTCTCTGTGTTAAATGTACAAACACACAGCGCCTGTTAAACATGATCCGAGAGCCCGACTCACTTATACGACACTATTAATGCGTTTCCACTCTCAATGTGATCCTTCTGAACACAAACACAGTCATAATCATAATCATATCTACCCAACATCAGTTACAACACAAACACGTTTGTCTTCCTCTAACGCTTTGATTGACACATGCTTGCTCATTTGTTCACAAGCTAAACACTTTGGTATTGTTCTTAGACTCGTGGTGATTTCTGACACCTAAAAAGTGAAACTAGAGGAAGAGGCTGATTGAATATATAATATAATATCTATATTTGTGTAAAACAGTCTTTAGTGTGGCGTGTGGGCCTAGAGCCAGGTGAGGAAGGGCTCGCTCTTGTTCAGGACCGACTCCACGTCGTTGAGGATGGGCATGAGGTCGGCCCCCTCCAGGGTGCCCAGGTCCACGTTGGTGCCGGGCATGGAGTCCAGGAAATCTGGGAAGCGGCTCTGCTGAGGGACGTTCATACTGACCGGCACCATGTTCTCACCTGCACACGCAACACAGGAGCTCAATCAGGAATACATATCACCCTTCAAACATACAGAAAACTAGCTGGCAGTACTGAAAACAACATTGATAATAATAATAAATGTTGATTTGATGACAACAATTTGATGATATTATACTGATTTCTGAAGGATCATGTGACACTGAAGACTGGAGTAATGATGCTGAAAATTCAGCTTTGATCACAGGAATAACTTACACTTTACTATATATTCACATAGAAAACAGCTGTTTTAAATTGTAATAATATTTCACAATATAAGTTTTTTTTTTTTTATCAAATAAATGCAGCCTTGGTGAGCAGAAGAGACTTAATTAAAAAACCTAAAAAAATCTTACTGATCCCAAACTTTTGACCAGCAGTGTATATATATTGGGTAGATCAATTACACATTTGTAAAATGAAGTTGCAATTTACCAATATATATATATATATATTGCAACTTCATTATTACAAATGTGTAATTAAGCAGTACGTTCAGCAGTAGTTTATGAATTATGAAATTACATATAAAGATGTACATAAGTTCTACTTAAGTAAGTAAAAAAAAAATAATTTGACTATATTTTCATTTAAAATCATGCAAATATAATTTCTGTAATAAGTACTCAAGTATGCTGAAGTGTACTTCTTTTTCACAAGGGGTTTTCTGCCTTTAATACAAACTGATTTAAATAAATAAAAATATATTGAATGACACAATGTGAGAAATCTAATGAAAATCATAATTTGGAATAATGAGAAATACAAAATGTAGTAATGAAGTAGTAATGAAAGATGAGGTGAAGATTTGTTTAGCTGTCATGAAAATAATGTAATAATGCAGTGCAAAATGCAACAACAACAACAAAAAAATATTTTATATTTTTCAGGATTCTTTGATGCATAGAAAATTCAAAAGAAAATAGAAATAGAATCTTTTGTAACATTATGAATGTCTTTACTGTAACTTTTGATCAATTTAATTCATCCTTGATGAATAAAAGTATTGATTTCTTTTATTTCTTTCGCCCAAAAATTAAATAAAAATTCTTACTGACCCCAAACTTTTGAACGGTAGTGTTTAATGTCACAAAAAGATTCTATTCCAAATAAATGCTGTTCTTTTGAACTTTCTATTCATCAAATAATCCTGAAATAAAAATGTAACTAACTGATAATTAGGGTTGGGTATCGGTTGGGTTTTATCCGATACCAGTACCTACTCAGTATTTTTTAAACGGTTCTGGTGCTTAAACGGTTCTTGAAACGGTAAGACCCTGTTAGACCTTCGTTCATCTTCGGAACACGAAATAAGATACGAAGGTCTTACGGGGTTGAACAACATGAGGGTGAGTAATTACTGACAGAATTTTCATTTTTGGGTGAACTATCCCTTTAAGAAAACGAAACCGCACACACTTTGTCAAACTAATACCCTTTTATTTACAGGGCCAAACTGGACACAATATTAACTTAAATCTTTAAACAATATAAATACAAGTAACATATATGGTAATAATAAATAAACCAATATTAAATAAAAATTCACATTTACATAATATCAAATAAAACAATATTGTATCAAACAATGTAATAATACAGGAGATTAATAGAGATTACTACCAGGGTAATCTAATCTCGACATGGCTACAGGTTCCCATGTTTTGTCTGCTTGAACCAGTGTAAGTTATCTGGTCATTGCACTAGAACGGCAGCGCTTGGCGAGTTTGGTATTTCATTCTCACTGCGTCTTCGCTACGCAGCGTTGAGTGAACCTATGAAAGAGAACGTCTCTGGTTACTCTATGTTCTCTGAATAGGGAACGAGACGCTGCGTTCGCTGCCAAACTCCTCGCGCTGCCGACAAGCTTCCTTTTTCGGCAGAGAAATCTGAGGAGCAGATGATGCGCGCGCTAATATAATATGAGGCGGCGTCCGCGCCATCAGCCAATGGATTGGCGTGATTATATATGTGCTTCAGACAATCGGCACACCCAGAGGGCATTCTGACGCGTAATTTTTCACGTGAAATGCAGCCAAACCTAGGAGCGTTTTGTCTTCGGCATCTTCATTAATCCCTTCGCAATCAGCAGACGTTCCGGGAGTCTCCCGCATATTGATAACGGCTCCCTGATGCCCGCAAATTAGTTAAAATCTCCTGGAATCTAGAGCGAGCGAGCGAGCAAGAGCGCGCAGACAGAACAGACTGTGCTCTAAACCATATAGTGCGCGCACGGCGGAGAGGGAGAGAGCGAGAGACCTTGCGTGTGTGCGCCTCATGACACCGCAGTCAGGCACCGAAATCAGGCACCGAAATTTTCGTTCTTATTCGGTCTGGTTACTACCGTTTACGTCGGAACCGGTTCGTGATTCGGTACCCAACCCTACTGATAATAATCATAAATGTTTCTTGAGCATCAACTCATCATATTAGAATGATTTCTGAAGAATCATCATTACATTCTAACATATATGCACATAGAAAACAGCTGTTTTAAATTCTAATAATATTACTGTTTTTTTTTTTTGATGAGCAGAAATAAACTGCTTTTAAAACAGAAAAAAATCTACCGATCCAAACCTTTTGACTGGAAGTAATATATATCTATATATATACAGTATATATATATATATTGGTGTGTCATCCAATCAGATACTGTGTAGGAATTTAGCAATGGCGTGTAATAATAACATCACACAGTGTTGTGTGTGCGTCACCTGTGTCCATCTCCTCCATGTTGTTTAGGAAGTCCTCAGGAGTGGTGGGAATACTGTAGCATCCCAGTCCGAGTCCACTGTCTGTGCTCTGCTCTCGGGAGTGATACGGCCCACTGCACACACACACACACAAACACACACTCTTTAGCACAGCTTCACACACTGGAAGTGAGAGGGTACGGAGGACACATGCCTGTTGAGGAAGGGGTCTGAGCTGTTGTTGGGCATGTTGGCCTGGGTCATGACTGGAGAGCTGATGGCTGGAGCCACGGGTGCCATGTTCTCAGAGTCCATGGGCAGCTGTCGGAGCGCCACCTCCTGGAGAAACACACACACACACTGTAACCCGACCGCAGGCACACTGACAAACGTGAACAAGAGGAACTCAAACACTGAGAGGAAGAGCTAAAATAAACCTGACAATCTGTGCTCATAAAACTGCTTTACTAGCGGTATTATAATAAACTAAATATACCTTGTATTTCCAGTTATTAATGCTGATGTGAGTATCAGGAACATAGAAATGTTGATTATAAATTCTTTACATAATACATTCAACAACTCAAATTAAAACTATTTAAATCTAAATAAAATAGCAGTTGTAAAGATATTTATATATACACCAGTATATATATATATATATATATATATATATATATATATATGCCTTATCGAGTTGGGCTGGTGCTTTCTAGTAGTAGCTATATTGTGGAGCAATTAAGTCTTTACTATTTTCCTATTCATATGAAAATATGAATATGAGAATATTAAATACAATAGACAGTGTGTATCAATACATCCTACTAGAAATTTTATTTACACACAAACTCACTCGTGCTCAAACTATTAATTTAGTTTAGCCAATATTAGAATTTTTTTTGCATGCATAATTCATTATTGTGAAAAACTAAGCAAAAGCTTCAGACATACAGCCGCCGTGCCAATAGCCAATAAAAAACAAGAAAGCAACATGTTATCATGATTTTTACCCTGACTTTACCATGAATTATCCAAATTTACAACTTCATTGCCATGACAATATAACAGGTAAACCCATAAGGTGACTGGATTATTTGAGCTTTAAATTGTTTAATTCCTTTTTACAGTTTTAACAATGAGTTTTATCAGAAGAATTAGTGTAAATGCTTTTATAAAACGATAATCTTCACAGTGAAGCTTTTAAATGCACTGGTCAGAGCAGCTCAGGCTGTTATATATAGAGATTCAGGGTGGAGTGAAGAATCCAGTCCAGCAGACCAGTGCCTGACAAATAACACACATGCAAAAACTGCATGTGTTCTCACACAGAAAAGCATGTCCATGATCAGAAACTGAGTGAACAGAGCCAGAACTGTTGAATGTAAACACAGGTCTGTCTGCTCTTTACTCGTGTGTTCTCGTCTGAATCATTCCTATAAACCTGAGCTTGATTTATGTGTGTGGACCACTAGGGGGCGTCAAAGTTCACATCAGAGCTTCCCAGCCTTCTCTGAGCTGACCCTTGTGTTTAGTATGAGAGTCATATATTTCATTCCCCATTTCAAAGCACTTCTTATCAAAGACTATAGACATTAGCTTGATCCAGCCTGAAATATTTCGTTTTCTGTCATTATTTGAGCGTTTAAAAACAGAACTAATGAGACACTTGTTGTCAGATTTCATTGGTGATTTAAAATATGAAATTTAATTGTAAGCTTGGCGAACAGTTTTGAAGAATTTGATGTTTCCCGACTCAAAAAGACAGGAGCTGCACTTGCATGACTGAGAGGTGTTTCAAAGATGGCCGCCGAGGGAAATGACTTATCTTAAAGGGACTTTGCTTCTTATACTGTACACTGTAAAAAACTATATGATCAATAAGTCATGGCAACATATGTTTTTTAATTACTTTACTATCAAAATAATGTAAGAAATTTCACATTTTTATAAGTAATACAAGATTCAACTCGATTTTTAAAGTCAGTTTAATATAATATAAGTTGAAATGACTTGTACAGGGAAATTGATTATACTTGATTTAAGGCAGCAACTGATTTTTAGCAGTTCTTAAGTTTTACCGCCGGTTTCCAGACTAGGCTTAAGCTAGTCTCAGACTAAAATGCATGTTTGAGCTGTTTTAACTGAAAGCAACTTGCACTGATATATCTTAAAATATGTCATTGTTTTGTTTTAAGATTCACACCAGTAATGTTTTTGTCTAAGAAGGGAAAGCCTAATCTGCCTAATCCTGGCTTAATCTAAACCCTGTCTGTGAAACCAGACCTTAAAGTTGAAATAGGTGGACTTTCTTTTTTTCTTTTTACATTGTACACATTTTATTCACATGTTTAAAAGAATCTAAAAAAGTGAAATCCTAATCAGTTCCACTAAAAGCAACCCCTACGAGAGCTCTGGTGACACCTGGTGGGGTTTGAGGCATCCAGAAGAATAAACCGTTCTACACAGCACTGTGAAGAGAGGATTTTCTCCCTGTCCAGCAGACACTCACCTGTCGCAGGAGCTCCTCCTGTCTCCTCTGGATGCGCTCTCGCTCCATCTGGATGCGCTGGAGCCTCATCTTCTGCTGGTGCTGCTGTGCGCTCATGTTCATCATGGGCTGAGAGCTCTGCTGCTGCTGGGAGCCCTGGGCCTGAGCCTGTGCCTGAGCCTGGGCCTGAGCCTGGGCCTGGGCCTGGGCCTGAGCCTGAGCCTGCTGCTGCTGCTGGAGGTGCTGCTGATGGGCCTGCTGGCTGAGCACTGAAACACACACACACTTCACTGAGCATCTGATGCATACGGAGCACAACGTTCTTCACTGGCAAGCTCTAAGCTGATCGTCGTTTACGCGTCTACAATGAGTGACTCTGTGAGGGAGCCTTTTTCGTCCTTGGCTTTTGTCTTGCTTAGTTGAAGACATTTAATTTAATATTCAACAATATTATTGATCTTCCTGCATTGACACCATTATAAGAGAACTGAACTGAGCTGGACAATGAGATCACGGTTTTCTCCAGAGCGGCTATAAATATATATAAATTAACTAAATTAATAACTTAATACTATCACTGAACTTAAGCTGGACTTTGATGCTATTTTCTTCTGGAAACAAACTTTGTTGCATTATTTTCCCGTTATCTCTGTAAAGCTGCTTTGAAACCATCTGTATTGTAAAAAGCGCTATATAAATAAAGGTGACTTGACTATATTCTTAGTTATAGTTACATAATAAGTACTAATAAGAAAAGTACTTACTACTTTTTCTGAAGTCTAGACACATTTTTAATAATTTCTTCTGTGAGCAGGAGGAATTTAAACAGTTAAACTGAAAAAAACTGGCTTCACTGTAACGTCTCGGTTACATATGGTAACCCCCGTTCCCTGAAGGAGGGAACGGAGGCGTACGTCATGACCGACTAATAGGAATCTCGGTAGAAAGGCCAATTTACTTTGAGTGAAACTAAACAAGCCAATGCACATTGGCGTGCAATCATTTGCATCAGCTGCGCAGCCTCGCAGCGCGGGTCTATAATGAGCAGAAGTTGCGATTGCACTTCAGCCTTTTGCTGAGGGGCCAAGCCTGATAAGCCGGCCGCCCAGGCAGGTGGCGGCAGTTGTGGCGACGGGACGAGGCGTCTCTGTTCCCTCCTTCAGGGAACGAGGGTTACCGTATGTAACCGAGACGTTCCCTATCAGTCGGTCTCTTAACGTACGTCGTGACCGACTAATAGGAATCCCTACCAAAGCACCACAGCTGCTGCACCCCATCCAGCGCCCTGTGCAAGTCTCTACACCTTCTTGCCTGGAAGGACGATAGGAGGAAGCTTACACAGAGTGAATCTGTCACTATTGTTCCGTGATAACCCATACAGTGAGACATTGGATAATACTGGGAAAGCATGCCCTTTCTGTTAGGAAGGAAAACGCTGCGGAAGCCACTTTTTTCAAGGAGTAATGTGGGAAATACATATGGACTAGCCCGAAGGTTATACTACATATGAATACTGGGTGACTAGTCCAGGGAAAGACACGGGCTTCCGTTAGGAAGCGGTATATACGGTATATACCGTATATACCGTTAGGTATATATTCTTCCAGCCGTGGAAGAATATATACATATGGGATCCCCGTAGGGTCACACATATGGGACTCAGCCTAGACCCGGTTCTCAAAGATTCAGCGGATAAAGACCTGGCACCGGACGCTCCGCCATGTCCGGGCCGAGGGTGTTGGAGGACTCAATAGGTGTTTTACTCTGGAGTAATAAGGGTGCACAGTAGGGTGCAGCAAGCCAACAGTGCCGGACCTCTCGGTGCTTCTATCCGTTTAGGGTGAGAACACGGGAGGAGACCGGCTTTAGACGTAGGCTATAATACCTAGCGAAAGTGTTAGGTGTCGCCCAGCCCGCAGCTCTACAGATATCTGTTAGCGAGGAGCCACGTGTCAGCGCCCAGGAGGATGCAACGCCTCTCAGGGAGTGAGCATGCAACCTGAGCGGGCAGGGCTTGGCTTACCAAGCACAAGGCGATGGCATCCACTATCCAGTGGACCATCCTCTGCTTGGAGACAGCCTTTCCCTTCTGCTGGCCTCTGTAACAGACAAAGAGCTGGTCTGATGTCCTGAGATTTTGAGTTCTGTCCATGCATAAACGCAGAGCGCGAACGGGACAGAGCATAGTCCGGGCTGGGTCTGCCTCCTCCAAGGGCAGTGCTTGCAGGTTCACTACCTGGTCCCTGAAGGGAGTGGTAGGAACCTTGGGCACATAGCCAGGCCGGGGTCTCAGTACTACGTGGTTGTCACCCGGCCCGAACTCTAGGCACGATTCGTCGACCGAAAATGCCTGCAGGTCTCCTACCCTCTTGACGGAGGCCAGTGCAACCAGCAGCAAAGTCTTCATGGAAAGAAGCTTTAAGTCTACTGATTGCAAAGGCTCAAAGGGAGCATCCTTAAGTGCTCGAAACACCAGGGAAAGGTCCCAAGAGGGTCGAGCGACCCCAAGGGGGGTCGAGGAGGATTTAATCGTCTCACCCCCCTAAGAAACCTGACGACCAGGTTGTGCTTTCCTACCGTTTTGCCATCTATGTGGTTGTGATATGCTGAAATAGCTGCAGCATGTTCTTTGAGGGTGGAGGGAGAAAGCCTTTGGCTCAACCCTTGCTGCAAGAAGGAAAGCAAAGACCCTATTGAACATCTTCAGGGGTCTTCTCGGCGAGAACAACACCACTCGACGAACAGGTTCCACTTCAGGGCGTACACGCGTCTCTTGGAGAAGTGGGCCAGGGAGGGACTGTCACGAGGAGCATGAGTTCTGGGAAACAAGTCCGGGTGCGCAAATAGGGAGCCACCAGAAGGACCTGCTCCTTGTCCTTCCTGACTTTGCACAGTCTGCGCAAGTAGGCTCACTGGGGGAAACGCATATTTTCTGAGGCCCCGGGGCCAGCTGTGTGCCAGGGCCAATTGTTCCCTTGGTCAGGGAGTAAAACAGGTGGCAGTGGGAGGTCTCTGAGGAGGCAAACAGGTCTACCTGAGCCTCCCCGAACTCTCTCCAGATCAGCTGAACCACCTGGGGGTGGAGTCGCCACTCTCCCGGGGGCACAGTTTGTGATAGCTCGTCAGCCACACGGTTGAGCACACCGGGGACATACATGTCTCGAAGCGACCTCAGATTCTTCTGCGACCACAGCATGCCTGGACACCTGTTCCAAGGGGACTCCTGCCCGCAGGAATGAGGGGTCTGACCACGGGCTGAAGGTCTGGCGGCACTCCGGTGTGATTGCCACCCGGTGAGTGCCGTGATGCCACGCCCATCTCGGGACTCGGCCATGAAGCCAGTGCTGAGGCGGTCTCATATGAAGCAGGCTGAGCGGGGTTACCGCTGCTGCCACTGCCATATGCCCCAGGAGCCTCTGAAAGAATTGAACGTGTTCAAGCTGTTCAGCACCGACTGAGCGCGTTCCTCTGTGAGGCGCGCTGTCTGTGCGACCGAATCCAACTCCATACTGAGAAAAGAGATCCTCTGCACAGGGGAGAGTTTGCTCTTTTCCCAGTTGACCTGAAGACCCAACTGGCTGAGGTGCCTGAGCACGAGGTCCCTGTGTTCGCATAGCTGATCTCGAGAGTGTGCTAGTATCAGCCAGTCGTCGAGATAGTTGAGGATGCGAACGCCGTTCTCTCATGGGAACAAGGGCACCCTCTGTGACTTTCGTGAAGACACGGGGGGACAGGGACAGCCCGAAGGGTAGGACTTTTTACTGATATGCTCGACCATCGAACGCAAAGCGCAGAAACGGCCTCGGTAGAAACGGTATCGAGGAAGAATCGAGACATCTGGGGAGGGCTGGATCGAGGCAGATGCACGGGGACTCCGCCCCTTTGCAGGAACAAGAGTCTCGACCGTAGCTCCGCGATGGTCATCTTCCCACAATGGGTACATGACTCATCCCCGAATGCTGCCTCAGCGTGTTCGAGGCCCAGACAGCGACCGTGACCATCCCGTGACCCCATGTAATAACCCCATCCAGAAACACAAAGATAGAAAGTCATCTTGAAAAAAACACGATCTATCTGTGTAAGCTCTTTTAGGGACTGCTCTCACTGGTGCTGAAACACGCAGGGGAACAGTCACCGCAAACAGACAGGAATGTGAACCTGTCTGTGCGCTGTCTCTCTCTCGCTGGTCTTACCAGCCATGAAAACGGCTGTTGAGCGCTCTCACTGCACACCTTACCAGCTGTGACAACAGCTTTTTTGTTTTGCTCGCGCTGCTGTGCTGTCACGCCCGCACCAGGGTGGAGAGGTCCGAGAAGAAGGCTTGAAGTTTTCACAATCTCCTGAGAGTTTATAGAGAGCATCGAAGTGAAAAGGTTTGTTTTTTTTGCTCCTCAGCAAAAGGTTGAAGTGCAATCGCACCTGCTGCTCATTATATACCCGCGCTGCAAAGCTGAGCAGCTGATGCAAATGATTGCACGCCAATAAACATTGGCTTGTTTAGTTTCACTCGAAGTAGATAGGCCTCTCTAGTGAAATTCCTATTAGTCGGTCACGACGTACGTCAAGAGACCGACTGATAGAGAACCACTGACTACAGGGTCACATACGTCCAATTATAATGTTTGCTGTAAAAAAAAACAAGGCAGAATTTAGTTATCATGACATGAACTGTTGGCTAGTGGTTTTCCAGAGTTACTAGCTACTCAGCATTTTCACTGGCCACAAATTTTGTTGTTAAGGAAATTATGTTTTATTAACATTAACGGGTGTGACGAAACACTTAGCTCACGAGACGATACACGATATTGGGTTCACAAGAACGAGACAAGAGGATATTTCAACATTGACGAAAATGAAATGAAAAATATTCTTTCATTTGACTGAAAGTCACAAAATGCAGGTGCATTTTGAAATATACATTTTCAGCATCATTCCTCCAGTCTTCAGTGCCACATGATCCATCAGAAATCATTATAATATGATGATTTGAAGCTTAAGAAACATTTCTGATTATTATCAATGCTGAAAACAGTTGTGCTGCTTCCTATTATTTATTTGAAATTGAAATATTTTATAACATTATAAATGTCTTTACTGACACTTTTGGTCAATTTAAAGCATCTTTGCTGTATTTATTAAAAAAAGAATTTGACCCCAAACTTTTGATTGGTAGTGTATCTTTAAGATTTCAATATGTAAATGAGGTATGTTGTGATTAGCTAACCTACATGTACCAGTTGATTATTAGTGTGGGCCTCTTCTAGATGCTTATATCAACTCAAAAAGAAAGGTTTGCTTGGCAAAAGGCCTGTCTGAGAAAAAAAATCAATTGTGAAATGACAGTCTGATTTTTTGTCAATTATTGTTTTGTTTTCACAATAAATGCTGTATTTTAGCGTGATTTCATTTGTCTCTGTATCGTGAAAAGCTATTCTGTTTCAGAGTAAAGACCGTCTGCTGTTCTCAGAGGAACGGACAGATCGGACTCAATGTTTGCTTCAAGGACGCCACTGGCAGCGTTTCAGAACTGACCTTATGATCTTCTGCACAAGATTCACTTCACTGCTTTACTTCCAACTGAAGTATCATAAGCTTTTTTTAATTGTGAAGTGCACAAGGGTTCTTCAGCCCACAGCTCCTGTAAAGAGTGTTTGCGACTCGTGACCGTTTGGAGTATGTGTGTGTATCTCTGTGTGTGCGGTGTGTTTATCTGCTGGGTAAACCACTTTCACATGGAGAAAAGATTCCTGTAAAAGCCAGATGTGGGCTGAAAGAGTCGTGAGATATGGCACAAACAGAGCACAGATCACGGAGCGGCTTGTACCACTCATGGATTCATTATTGTGCAGCTTATTTAAAAATAAAATGACGCATGTGTCACCATGACTGATGATAAGGTGGCTGCAAGGGCCCTAACAAACTTTAGACTCAGTTTGTATTCTCTTTGCTTGGTGCAAACCTCAACAAGTGAAAAGAGTCACACTTTACTTTATTTTAAGGTGACGTAGTTACATGCACTTACTATAGTAATAACAGAAAATTATGCATAATTACAAGCAACTTAACTTAAAACAAACCTTAACCCTACAGTAAGTACATGTAGTTGATTAATACTACTCAGTACTTATTTGTGTAATTACACAGTAACAACGTCATCTTAAAATAAAGTGTAACCGTGAAAGTGAAACTACCGTGGTCCACTTTAGGCATCTTTAACTTCAATGCGTCATGGAACAGGAGAATGCAACAACAGGTAATATCCAAAACAAGGGGTTTATTGCAGGTGTACAGATAACACATGACGTGAACAGGTGAGTCACTACGTTGAGTTGATGATAGCAGTGAATGACAGTTCTTATCTGTTTGAGATGAGAGATGACTGGATCGCTGGAGAAGACGGATGACTGAAGACTGGATCTCACAGGAAAGTCTCTCAGAGAAAGGTAGTCCAGTTAGTAGTTCTTGGTAGGAACAACAAGACCAGACAGATGGTGAAGTGACTGGTGAGCTTAAAGTTACACTATATAGTTTTTCAACCTTCATAATATATGTCCAAGACCCTTGTGATGGTACATCGACTTACAATAGGTTGAATGACACGTCTGCCATAGCCTGACGTGGTCAGTATCGCTTTTACTGGCACTATGTAACTTCGGGTTTCGGGTAGTAACCGGAGCACAAAGAGACCTACAAAATTCGACTACTTTGCCATACATAGTTTTTCTTCGTTTGTGATGTCTTTCATAAAATCATGCATCATACTCTACCTTGTCTGTGGCCATTGTTGATTCCAAAGCCGGTGCTGGATAAACAGTGAGCGTGCGCGTGTGACAGTAGGCTGCGGTAGGCTAAATTATTTACGACAGCGGTAATGGAAAATTCCGCTTCCAACCTGTAGGGCGACCGCAGAGGAAAAGTTCCTTGGTGTTGCTTTAAACAGAAGGTGCTGATGAGGGTGATTGCAGACGGGTGTGGTGTAGGGGTGGGGGGCAGACCGAACGGCAGAACTGTATTGATAAGCCTGCCCCTCAAAGGTGAATCTCAAGAATGGCCTGTGATGGGGGGGCTCTCTGGATGTGAAAGTATGTGTCTTTCAGATCCACAGTGAAACACTGCTATTATGAGGTATCACCATATGTCATCATTCTGTTTTCTTTAGATTAGAAGATTATATGATATCAAGGGCAATGTCTATATTTAAAATCCTGGGTGTTGTGACACTGTTTTTGCTTTTAGATCAACAAATAATAACCCAAAATGATTGTCTTGATAATGTCATGCATAAGACTTTTTTTTTCCTGTCCTGTACTTGGTCTTGACTCGGACTCGAACCTCTTTGGACTTGGTCTGGACTTGGACTCGACTAGTCCTGGTCTTGGACTCGACAAAGGTGGTCTTGACTACAGCCCTACTGTAAAATTTCTTTCCCCAAATTGCCTATATATTCCCACCCCTAGTGTGGCAATTGTGGACCAGCTAATTCAAGGTTTTTTCTCCATTCTGTCACTGATAGAGTTTGGGTTCCTGCCGCTGTCGAGTTAGTCGCCATTGGCTTTTGGCTTGCTTAGTTGGGGACATTTCATTTTATATTTAACAATATTATTCCAACATCATTTTCCTGTTATCTCTGTAAAGCTGCTTTGAAACAATCTGTATTGTAAAAAGCGCAATAGAAATAAAGGTGACTTGACTTCACTTAATCCAGGACTCCAGGATTACTAGAAACATCCAGGCATGTGTGTTTGGTCTGGCTGGAGCTAAAGCTGTCATGGGCAGGATTGGATCACCTGAGCTAGATTAAGTGCAATGAAATAAAACTTTCAGGTTTTTGTGGGTGGATGCCAGGCATTGCTATGTGGTTGCTAACATAGTCTGAGTGGTTGCTACTGTAAGTGGTTTGTAGGGTGTTGCTTGTTAAATGGAAGATCTCAAGAAAAATGTTGGGTTCCATTTTATGTAACTATGTACTCATGCTAGCAATGCCAAGGTCATGTGTTTCATTCCCAGGGAATGCAATAAATGTGTACCATCAATGCAATGTAATTCACTATGGATAAAAGCATGAATGTAAAACTGCTGGCCCAAGTCAAAAGAGCCCAGACCCAAGAGCCTATCTCTATAATTTTCTTGTCTAAAGGTATGGCTCAGGTTCCTCCTTTAAAGTAAAATGAGTCAATAAGTAATAGAATAAGTGATAGCACACTTTTCATCAACAAATGGCTTGATTTGAAATATCATGTTCGAAGTCTGTTTGTTCAAATCCCCCAATCCTACATATCTCCACAGGACCCACATCTTCTTAAATGTGTAAAAGACTCAATCAAACTTACTGGGTGGAAAAAGTTGAGGCACATCACCCTCTGTGTCTCACAGTTCTACTATAAATGGATTTCTGTTGGAGAGGGTTACATAATGCACAAGAGAACGGCTTAAAACTGGCACTTAACCAATTTCCTTGTTAGACTACATGCAGTGATTCTTCAGACTTGCTATAGACATTTTCAGGCCATCAATTGTCCAGCGAAAAGGAAGACATCACGTTAACCATCCAACTGGGTGTGGAATATGATAAACCAGGTCAAAATGTCAAGAGATACCACAAACAAATCTGCATCATCTACACAAACAAGCAACTGACCCAAAACTCGTAATAAACGCAACAATCATAACTACGCAGGAGCTGAGGACGGTTTGCTTTATTTAAAAGATATACAAACATTTATTTACAAGGAAAATATCTTCAAAAGGTATTTTTTATGGATGGGGTGGAGGATTTGGCAATCGAGCAGTTGAGGTGAAGCAAAGACGGCCTTATATGGTAAGATGAAGAGGAGACATTCGCTAGTACTTCTGTCACTGAAGTCATCAACTATTTTTACTGCCATCGAGATATTTTGCATTGTGATATTATTTTCCATGACAATTAAAGGGTTAGTTCAACCAAACAGGAAAATTCTGTAATCTATTGCTACCCATCATGTTGTTCCAAACCTATTAGACTTTTGTTCGTTCATCTTAAAAACACAAATGACAATATTTTGAAACCTGAGAGATTTCTGTCCTTCCATTGAAAGCCCATTCCACCAAAACATGCTTGCTTGATGCAGGAGAACCAGTGAGGTTTGGGCTTCAGTCAACCTATGCATGTGCTCGATGTATGTTTGCTAATCATTGTTTGTGATGTGAATAAAAGCCTATATTAAATCTGTTCATCATATAAAGTGACTGTGTATCTTCAGAAGACTTGGATTAAACCGCTCGATTCATATGGGTTACTTTTATGATGGTTTCATGAACTTTTTGAGGCTTGAAAGTCTCGGTGGAATGGACTTTCAATGGAGGGACAGAAATCTCTCAGGTTTCATTAAAATAACTTGAAACTTGAAAGTGTTACACGGTTGGAACAACATGAAGGTGAGTAAACAATGACAGAATATTTGGTAACACTATTTTTAGGTGACGTAGTTACTTGTTACAACATGCACTTACTATAGTATTAACAGTAAATTATGCGTAATTACAAGTAACTAACCCTAAACCAAACCCTAACCTTATAGTTAGTACATGTAGTTAATTAATATTACTCAGTACTTATTTGAGTAAGTACAATGCAACTTGTAACACTCGAATTTTCTTACTTTCTTAAAATTTGTCAATGTTAAAATACTTTGTATTCGTATAAAAAGGAATTATTCTGTTCGGTGTTGTCTGAGGTGTAGAAACTCAACCAATAATTGTGAGGAAAATGTAGTCTCTACGCAAATAATAAATAGTCCTAAAAATAGGTTAAAATTTAATGCAAAATACAATTTCTTTTCTTTGATTTTAAGGTCAAATGTGACACGGACATTTACTTTTAAATGCCATTTATCTAGAGGTTACCACTGTAAAGCTGCTTTGAAACAATATGCATTGTGTAAAGCGCTATATAAATAAAGGTGTCTGAGTCCAACAGGTGTGGCTGACTCTGGGTTACTCTCTGTTCCAGTGTGAGCTGCTGGTCCAGATGTGAACCGTGGCTCTGGAGCCTCCGACACACACTGCTTTCCAGACCACTGAGTGTCACAACAACCCCCATGATGGAAAACACATGCGGAGCGGACGAGGTCCGTGAACGAGAGGAGAGAGAGAGATCGGACAGAGTCGATTGAGTTGCTAAAGCCACACCACAAAGAACTTCTTGTTTCATTGATTTCCCAGAAACGGCATCAGCTGTCTAACAGGGTCAGCAAAAAAACGACAGGGAAAAAGGAAAGGAAAAAACTTCCAGTCCCAAAAATCTGTGAGATTTAAAAGGACATCCTGTCTCAACAAGAGCTCGTAATCAATGGTGTTAGATAACAAACTCCATATTTCACTCCAATTACATTACTTTATATTAGTAGGTGTCTATTTTTATACTTTTTCTGCTTTGGTTTGGTGGTATGGGTAGGTTAAGGTTTCAGGGGGGGTTAAGGGTAGGTGTCGGGTCAACAGCATAATTACAGATGTCAATTCCAGAAAATAATTACATGCAGTTTTTTTTATATAAGTACAATGTAAAAAACATGTATTTACACAATGAGTGCATTGTATCAAATTATTAATTTAAAAGGTACATAGTAATTAAAGACTATAAAGTGGGTCCATATGTGTCACTATTGCTTCTTATGTTGAATATCTATATACCATATCATAAAGACACCGAAGGACATTTGTATATTTGTCTGAGCTGTATGTCCACTAGGGGTGTTGTATACCAGAATCGGCAATAACCGTGATACTACTCTTCTGATATCTTTAAAAAAAGAGATTTTTAGAGATAATATGCGATAATATCATTAATGTGAATTGTTTTGCTCACGATACTCATATAATGAAAATCTAATATTGTGACAGTAACTAATGTCTAGAATTATGAACAATAGTAGGTTGAAACTCGATGACAATGTTCCCCAACTTTATGGGGTAAACTAAACAACATATTGAGCACAGGTTATTTCTAATATTTATTTTACAGGCTAGCTAGAGGAACATGACATGTCAGTCAGCCAGCCATAACTTTACATATATTTTCACCAAAAAAATACAAATTATTAGATCAGACTTTCAGTTGTAGGACATTGGCAAAAACAATACATTTAGTACCATCGAAAAATGAACATTCGGTCATCATTTACTCACGCTCATGTCGTTCCAAAACTAATTTTTGTCCACAATGAAAGTCAATGTGGTCCAATGTTTTAGATCCCATTGGCTTCCATTATATGGAAGATAATAGTTTAAACACTCGTCAAATGTGTTTTGCAGAAGAATGGAAGTCATAAACGTTTGGAAAGACATGAGGGTGTGATGATAACAGAATTTTAATTGTCCCTGGAAATGGTCATCAAGGATCATTAAGTTTTTATAAGGGAAATGATCACTGATCAGGCCAACAGACAATAATGACAATCAACGAGTATTAGCATGTAGCGCAAATCATCTGTGGATCATTACACTCAGCGGACATGTCAACAACACATGCTAGTCACAGCACTAGAACAACACCCTCATGCCTTTCCATCATACTGTGGGTTTAGATTAGTGGCAGTGTGGGAAACGGGGGTCAATGAATGGCACATAATTCTATATTTTTGAACGAAAGCCGTTTTGTGAATGAGAATGAGACTGTGGGATTTGAGTGGGGCGGATGTGGAAGAATTAAACGACTGGATCAAGCTACTGGGCTGATTGGACTCCGGGAACTGGAGAAGGGTGTACTTACCCACCCGCGGGTCCAGCCACGAGGTGCTCTGGGTTTTGTGGTCAATGAAATAAGTTTCTCCCTGTTCCCAAGCCTCAGGCAACTGTCCTGTTCAGCAACAGCACAACAGCTCGAGATCAGCCGGCAGCCTGACCCAATCCAGAGCGATGACCGCAGACGAGTAGCGCTTCATTAAGGGCAGTACTTACATGTGTCACTGGCGCAGGACCCTTAAAGGAACATACTTGTACCTTAATTACCCCTAAAAGCGACATACACCTTAAGGGTACATAATACAAATAAACACCTTTCATGGGTAAAAAAGTACAAAATTGTCCTTTTAAGGGTACTGGCCCAGCGCCAAACTGCTGTGTGCAATCTTTTTTTCTGACAGTGTTGTGGTTTAACTTTTACTTAGCCCTAAAATGAATTGGCTTTTCGGTTGATGTAGCCAGGGTCAAATAGCAGTGTCCAATATTATAAAATATAATACAGACCAGTTTTCAAGATCCAATCAAATCCAAATGAATAAAATCCAAGGATGTGAAAAAACAAATTATACAATTTTCAAGAAAAGTTTAAATGTACTAACTTTTTCAATTATGTCATGAGGTGTAACCAAGTAAAAAGTAATACAATTTATTTAAAAATATTTTCGAGGCAAGTTTTTGAAATTATTTTTAAATTATTATTTAATCAATGTCATTAAGTTTTTGGTAAGTTTTGGTGGCACATTTTACAACCTTGCTTTGTCATAAAAAAGTCAAATAAACAGAAACATCTCTATGACATAGTTTATGTATCAAATTTAAAAACATCCTCATCGTTTAAGATGTATATTCACTGTATGAATGAACTGCATGTTTTAATGTACGTTTAAATACATTAAAAAATGAGCGTCACATCATTGACCCAAACCACACATTCATGCTGGGCTTAATTTCAGCTTAAGAGCTAAAAAAGCAGAACAGCTGCTTGTAAAACGAGTGTGATGCAATATGTCCATTGTTATCAACTGCAAGGAGAAAAAGATACGGAACAAACTATAGAGATCTAATAAGAGTGGAAAAGACTGGGAAAAACAGGACCTTAGGCCCTGCATTAGAGTGTCAACTGTCAATTACCTATAATCCCTAAATTTTGAGGGGGGCCAACCGTGAATACACACAACAGGTGAAGGCTCGAGCTGGTCTAAACTAAGAATAGAGGAAATCTGTTGCCCCTCAAGTTCCCAGAGACTGAAAAAAGCCAGGGATAGAGGAAGAACAAGGCATTGTGGGATTGTAGGGGCCAGGTCTGAGTCACGGCTTTCTATTGTGAGTCCTCTGAACTTGTTCTAGTGAGCCAAAATGGATGACACAGCCATGTAATAAAAAAAACACAGAAAACAGACCGGTTGAGTCATCAGAAGATCGTGCAAGGCAGAAATGAATGGTTGAGATTACAGAAGATCAGGGAGGAAAACGGCCGTTTGAACGAGTGTAGCAGGTTGGCTTACACATACACACACACACACACACACACACACACACACACACACACACACACACACACACAGAGTTCATTATTTCAGGCTGAGCAGCTTTATTCACATCCAGTGCGGTGAGATGTCATCACCAGCGCTTCCTATAACTCATGATGCGTGCTACGGTCACACTGGAAACTTTTTGATATTTTTAATTGCAATACACACACAGGACATGTTCTTTTGGGAGGTCAGTTTTTGTTTGGGAGTCAAGTATTGTAACTTTTATTAAATATCTTTACTTCCTGTGACTGCAGACTAAACTTTGTCGTGTGTACTGTAACTCTATACGCTGAGATACTGTATGTGCTGGAAGGAGTCTTTCTCTCTCCAAACTCTTTCGTCTCGCTCTTATCCCCCCCACCCCCCTTCGCTGGAATCTGTTTCTCGGCTGCCAACAAAGCAGAGGCACACCTTTTTTTCCATTTCATCACAAATCAGGATTTTGGGGGGGGGGGGCGGGGGGGTGGGGGGGGAGGCAAACAAAGACAGCACATTTGGAAGTCATTTAGCGTACTGACAGAGTCAGAGCAGACACTGAACGAAGTGCCTCACATACAGTACGACAGCTTTAAAAGCCTTCAGATCTGTCAGCTGGGAGACTTTGAGCCCTCAAAAGGAGCAGCTACACATTCAGAGCCACTGCTCAACAGACAGACTGATGTGTGTGCTGTTATACACACATGACAAATAGTGTTCATGTCATAAACAAATACTTAAAGTAAGAAATTGCTGGATGAAACACTTTGTTTGGTACCTAGCCCAAAGAGCTGACTAGATTTGTATATTCTTGAAGTAAATGCGCATGACGAGGGGTGAGTTTGACACGTGTTTTAGCACCTAGCAGCTGAGTGTCCATCAGATACTGTGGTGCATTGTGGGATTGAATGAGTGCACTTAACTATGTCCATCATGGTTTCAGCCACCACTACAAATGGCCGTTCCCTCAAATAATGCCCTATAAAAGGGTAGAGGAGGCGATTTCGGAAAGCTTCTCATGGGTTTTTAGCAAGTTACTATGTGGTTTCATGGGTAATATGTGGTGTTATTCATGTATGGATTAAACTGCTTTATTCACATGGATTCATTTTACAACACCAATATGACCTTTTTGGATCTTTTAAGTTTTGGTTACTTGGACTTTCAATGGGGGGACAGAAAGGAACCTCTAAAGTTTCATTCATTTGTCTTATGAAACAACATGAGAGTGAGTAAATGATGACAGAATTTACTTAGGAAGAGAAAACCCTTTAAGACTCGGAGCTGTTTAAATCTCTAACCCTATGAGCGTAATAATAGAGATGCTTGCCTTAGCACACGCCTCTAAAATCAAAAGAAGAAATATATGCTAGCACATCAGAGCTGTGATATTAGATGTGTGTGTGAATGTCATGGGCCATCGAGCGTTGGAGCGAACACCTTGCCAGCTGATTGAAACAGCTCAAGAGAACGTGTGTGTTTGCATGAGTAATAGGCATGGAGTTCACACTCACCGAGGTTGGGTTGAGAGAGGGCCATGGAGCGCTGCTGTATGTTGGCGTTAGTGGAAGCTTGATTGTGCAGACCCATCTGGGTCACCGAGGGGGTCAGGTTCTTCCTGGGGTCGTGCCATGTGGTGATCTTCTCAATGTGGCTGCACAAGAAAAACAGCAAATGTTCACGTTAACACACTTCTGCAGAAGGGCATTTACAGTGTTCGGGAGGTCAAGCAAATCAGAACTACTCTAGGAACACTTTGGTGATTTTGCATGTTGGGCATTTTAGCCTAATCCTTCAATCTATTCCAAAACCCATTTAGAAGGAACCTAACTCTCTTTCAGAGGAAATTTTGATTTCTTGGCTGTGTCGAACTACAGTGGCGTCAGTGTTGGGGAAGCTCACCAGAGCAACTAAAGGGACATGGTTATGGGGTAAAAAATGAGATGGGAGAAAAATATATATATAATCAATACTATGGAGCTCACAAAATGGTACCTAACCTACAATATTAGAGAGCTAGATTTTGGTTAATAATGCTTGCCTGTGCTAACCCTGAGACAATGCTAGATTTAAATATGCTCTGAAGGCAACCCGATCTCATAAGAAACGTAGTTATTTTATGAGTTGTTTGGATTCTTACAATTTGTAAAAAAACAGGATAAAAAAAAAAATCAACCAAAAAAAAAAAAACTAAGCATGAAGGTCAACCCCTTACCCCACCGCTAAACCTAGCCTTCAGAGCAAGAGCAGATCATACAAATGAGATCGCTCATTCTTAAGAATTCACCAAAACATAGTAATGCATAACAGTAATAGTAAAATGTGATAATTGCTATTGGATTGTGGCTGGATTCGAACAACATCGGTCCTGGATAGCCACAGTCCTGCAGAGTTTTGTTCCAACCCTGATATTAACCCGCCTGTATCTTTCTAGTGGTCCTTCAGACCTCGATTCGCTTGTTCAGGTGTGTTTGGGCACACCTGTCCTCTACCATCTTTCGCTTTCCCTACAAAAATATTCAGCTCACAAAATTCTTGAGTTCTTTGGGAACAAACACAAAGTCCCTTGGGTGAATGCAAAGGTTTTGCGAACTTGCAAATGTTAACTTACTCGGGGGAACGCAAAAGTTTTACAATCAAAAACAAAAGTTTTACAACCATAAACAAAAGTTTTGCAAGCAAAGGCAAAAGTGTTGTGAGTGCAAAATTCCTTGAGGAACGCAAAAACATTTGCAAGAGAATGCAAAATTTTGGATGTCAAACAATATTAGATGATGTCAATTTGGCTGACAGCATTTTTAACAGACAAATTTAAACTAAATACAACCAACAAAACTATATATGTTGCTACTTTAAGTCAGTTACTCCACAAAGCCAGATGCACAAGTGTTTCTCTCCGGTGGTCTGATGTTATTCTAACTCTTGTGCTAAAGATGCAAGAATCTGACTTAAACCGTTCAACTCAAGCGATGGCTGGACTCAGCTCAGCTGTTTGACCTGCAGTTGTAACTAAACGTCACGCCTCTAAACGTCCAGCGTGAACAAACGCTGCGATTCGTGAATCAAGGAACAGGTGTAGTGTGTTTCCTCAGCTCGCCACTCCTCCAGCCTCAGTGAACCCTTCAAAGCTGCAGCTACATGAAATTCTGGCTCCTCTGCATTTTTTCATGCAAGGCCACGAGCGCAAGCCAGGCGGTTGCTGAATGACAATCCCAGTGTTCCTCAGTCAGTAAACCAGTTTAGCGTTTCTTTCATTATCAGGTGGGCTTTATTGTCTAGTTCAGGGGTGAGATCGGATCTCAACCTTGACTGACATTTTCAACCTCGATGAGCTGGTTCAGGTGTGTTTCATTAGAATCGGAAATGAGCTCTGCAGGAATGTAGATCTGCAGGACACGGTAAATGATGAATGAAATTCAAGTCTTGTACAGCATTGGTTATGCTCCAAAATGTGGTTACCAGGAGGCTTTTTATTGACCACCAGTTGATCACCTGCAAAGCTAAAGGGGAGGTCACACCGTTTCGTTCAAATCTCATGTGAAAAAGTTTCACATTCTGCTCTGTATGAAATTCCAAGTTTGCTGAAATAAGACATGCGAATTCAAATGATGTGACCAATAGAAGATTGCTATGTTACACTATAAACACTTAGCTTTAAATTTGTTATTTGTTATACACTGAATTTGAGCGTGAAGTCATATCACGTCCATTGCATTTTACATTTTAAATGCAACCCAAAATTAATTCCGTCCTTAATTTATCCTGGTAAGTTCTTAGTCACGTATAAAAAAAAAAAAAGTATTTAAATATTATTGCAATGTGAAAAATAATGAAGTTATTTCATCATTCTTAAGGTGCGGCCACATTAGCAACATTTTTGTGAAATTTTGTGGAAATGTTCCATTGTCAGTAGTGTAGTGACGTATGAAGCACAGCTCGCACAGAAGTCACTTTCACACTGAGTAGCGTTCTGTTGGTCAACATAACGAATTTGTCCAGCTTGAACAATCAAAATCAGCGTTGGGAATGTTTTTCAGCCTCGTGAAACTCCAGAACGAAATGACTGGATTCTGCCCACAAAATGTTACTGAGCAATGGTGTATATAAATGTGACCAGTCCTGCTGAAAATGTTTCTTCATGCAACACTGTCATAGTATTTTTGACAAACTTAATTGATTAATATAGTACAGAAAATATGCATAGTCAACAATCACACTTACACCTTAATTATGACCAAGCAATCAATATAAAAATCTGGGCCTAAAAGATCTATAGATTCTAACTGCAATTACATAATTTTTATAGCATGAATGACTCGAGGGCAGCAACATGTCTACATTTTCACGCTGGTGACATGAAGACACATTTTCCCCTCATTAACGTATGCCTTGGTTGGTTACATTCTTTACAGATCTTTTAAAAAAAAAGTTTTAATCTAAAATATATGCCTCATCAACTCCACCTGCTTGTTTGTACACTTGTAAACTGGACCAAACATGGCAGTTTGTGGCCAAATGAGTCACAAAATACACAAAGCCTCAATCAGAGAGTGACTCACTGGAAGTATTCATGCTCCGCTGGGAAGACTATCTACTTCCTGCTGATGTCAGGCCTCGCAGTGGCAGAACAGGAAGACATGTGTCCATGCGCTGCTCTGATCTCTCAGCTCGAGTTGTGAGGGAGTTTAGGATATATGAATATATGAGGAAGATTCTTTAATTAGGGGAACTTTTTAGTCCTGACAAGATTATTTTAAAGCGCTAAAGTTCAAAGTTTTGTCCTTAAAATCCTTCTGATTACAATTATTGTGTTTCTTTAATAAGCTGTTTGTAGAATTTTTCCAAATGTTAAATTTCCCAGAATATAAACCTTTAAGTAAAATATTTTAACATAACTCGTGTTTTTTACACCTGACTATCAGTTGTGGTTTAAGAGACTCCAGCTGCGTGAAACACATTAACAGTGGTGTTAATAACAGAGCTAGGAGGCTAGTTGTTTATAGATTTATGAAGGTCTTCGGGGTCTGAAGGAGAGAAGGAACGGGCCCTTGGGGGTCTTTGGGGCCCCCAGGGTCTGAAAGAGAAGGAACGGGTCCTCGGGAGTCTTCGGGACCCTCGAGGTCTGAAGGAGAGAAGGAACGGGCCCTCGGGGGTCTTCGGGGCCCTCGAGGTCTGAAGGAGAGAAGGAACGGGCCCTCGGGGGTCTTCGGGGCCCTCGGGGTCTGAAGGAGAGAAGGAACGAGCCCTCGGGGGCTGAAGGAGAGAAGGAACGAGCCCTCGGGGGTCTTCGGGGTCTGAAGGAGAGAAGGAACGGGCCCTCGGGGGTCTTCGGGGTCTGAAGGAGAGAAGGAACGAGCCCTCGGGGTCTGAAGGAGAGAAGGAACGGGCCCTCGGGGGTCTTCGGGGTTTGAAGGAGAGAAGGAACAGGCCCTCGGGGGTCTTCGGGGTTTGAAGGAGAGAAGGAACGGGCCCTCTGGGGTCTTCGGGGTTTGAAGGAGAGAAGGAACAGGCCCTCTGGGGTCTTCGGGGTTTGAAGGAGAGAAGGAACGGGCCCTCGGGGGTCTTCGGGGTCTGAAGGAGAGAAGGAACGGGCCCTCGGGGGTCTTCGGGGTTTGAAGGAGAGAAGGAACAGGCCCTCGGGGGTCTTCGGGGTCTGAAGGAGAGAAGGAACGGCCCCTCGGGGGTCTTCGGGGTTTGAAGGAGAGAAGGAACGGGCCCTTGGGGTCTGAAGGAGAGAAGGAACGGGCCCTCGGGGGTCTTCGGGGTCTGAAGGAGAGAAGGAACGGGCCCTCGGGGGTCTTCGGGGTTTGAAGGAGAGAAGGAATGGGCCCTCGGGGGTCTTCGGGGTCTGAAGGAGAGAAGGAACGGGCCCTCGGGGGTCTTCGGGGTTTGAAGGAGAGAAGGAACGGGCCCTTGGGGTCTGAAGGAGAGAAGGAACGGGCCCTCGGGGGTCTTTGGGGTCTGAAGGAGAGAAGGAACAGGCCCTTGGGGGTCTTCGGGGCCTGAAGGAGAGAAGGAACGGGCCCTCAGGGGTCTTCGGGGTCTGAAGGAGAGAAGGAACGAGCCCTCGGGGTCTGAAGAAGAGAAGGAACGAGCCCTCGGGGGTTTCGGGGTCTGAAGGAGAGAAGGAACGAGCCCTCGGGGTCTGAAGAAGAGAAGGAACGGGTCCTCAGGGGTCTTCGGGGTCTGAAGAAGAGAAGGAACGAGCCCTCGGGGGTTTCGGGGTCTGAAGGAGAGAAGGAACGAGCCCTCGGGGTCTGAAGGAGAGAAGGAACAGGCCCTCGGGGGTCTTCGGGGCCCCCGGGGTCTGAAGGAGAGAAGGAACGGGCCCTCAGGGGTCTTCGGGGTCTGAAGGAGAGAAGGAACGAGCCCTCGGGGGTTTCCGGGTCTGAAGGAGAGAAGGAACGAGCCCTCGGGGTCTGAAGAAGAGAAGGAACGGGCCCTCAGGGGTCTTCGGGGTCTGAAGGAGAGAAGGAACGAGCCCTCGGGGTCTGAAGGAGAGAAGGAACGAGCCCTCGGGGTCTGAATTTAAGGGGTTGGGCCCCTTAAATTTGAGACCCATCTTCCCACACGCTAAAGCTAATATGTGCAGCAGAACAGCTGTTTAACAGCTTATTGTTAATGCAAACAAATTTATTTACAATTGGTCAATGGCAGTTTTTGCTTTCTCTCATTTTTTAGAGTTTAACAGGACTAGGGGCATAACAAAAAATAAGCTACAAGTGGTTAAATAAATATAAGGGCTGCATGTTCCAAAGTAGCAACAAAATTGTTTCAGAGGAGTTAGCAATCAGCGAATACAGCACATTTATGCCAAGCCTTTCTAGGTGTTTATATTGTAATATGTTGTAGATGGTTGTAATTAGTATGTTTTAGAATTAGCAGCCAGCAATAGTAAAGCACAGACATTTCAAAATAAGATTCCCTGTCTTGTTTATAATTTAAAGTCTCACACATTATGCTTTTTTTTTTCCTGATTAATATTGGTATTTTGGTTGGAATTGTATCGATATTTTAAACTGGATCTGGCATTTCAACATTAACTCTCAGGTATTAAAAGTAGCGTCTCTCTGAGCCACATGTTACAGGAAGGAAAGACTAAGAACATCATTAACACATACTATTCATTGTATAGATTGTACTGGTATAACCACAAAAATCTGTTTAAGTTATTACAATCTTGTTGTCTGCTTACGGTACAGTTCTTTGGTTTCTTCCTTTGTAAATTCCTTTGTAAAAACATTCAAAAGAGTCTATTATCATAATTAACAATCAAATCAAAACCCATTTCATAAAAATATTACGACCCGGATGAGCCCCCATATTTGTACTTTTCCCTACCCAGTCTAAGGTTGAACAATAGGGTTTATAGTTTTTCAGAAATTATTTTCTGAACTAGTTTGGAAAAATAAAGCAGAGATTATGAGGCACAGGGGTAGCTGACGCTTGGGTTCTCGCACGGCCATGTTTGTGTACGAGCCACATGCTGTCTGCAGAGGAAACACACACACATCTCAAAGAAACAATGGCTTGGTGGTGGATTAGGGGTGACACACAGGCTGAAACAACACTGACACACACTCACAGTAGCCAGATGGACACAACACCTCTGAGCGGAGCTTCCCGCTCTTCCTGTTAGTGTGCTAGCAGTGGAAAATAACACACACACACACACACACACACACACACACACACACACACACACACACACACACACACAAGTATAGTTCCAGCGCTTGTCATGGGCCAAGTCCATGTCAACAAACATGCTTACACTGCAACAGTGATTGATTTAGTCTCAGTCTTGATTTAATCTCATGTATATATCTAAAGAGGGGCAATCCAGAAGACTTCTGGGATTATTTTCCCCAGAAAATCCAGGAGGTTTTTAGACCGCATCCAGTGCGATGAGCAAACGTCTGTGATGGGGTTTAGACAGAGGGTCTACACCAGTGGTCTCTGGAGCCTGTGAGTCACACACAAACAGCCTCAAAAATTCTATTTGTTTACATTGCTATTTTAACATTTGACATAACATTTAAAATATTCAGTATATTTCTTTTAAATAATTAAAAAAAAATGAGTGTAGAAGAAGAATCAGCTGTTGTGGTCATTGAGTTTACTGTAAACATCCCAGGTAATCTATATTAAACATTTATCTATTATCCTTTGAAATTGACTGATTTTCTGTTCCAAGAAAATGGCGCAAAAAATATTGATGACTCATGTTGAACCACAGATTTTGTCCAATCAGATGCTCTCTAAAAGGAGAATGTCCCTCCTCCTAATACCACCTGCGGATGACTAGAAACAGTCTGTGATGTTACTAAAACCTATTAATTATTAATAGAAAAACTGGGATGGTCTGTTTGATATGTCCTGTTTGAACAGATAACGGCCTCTACCCAGATCCCCTGGTCTTGATGCTGTAATTACAGAGCACCTTTCACCCGCATGTGTTCAGCGTCCAGCAACACAACTCCAGGAATGTGAGTCTGTCTGTAGCCATAGTGATTTCAACACACTCCAGACGGAGCTGGCGCGGACACACACACACACACACACACACACACGTACTTAAGAAAACAATCTGTGTTGGATATCTACAAGATTTGAATCTACCTGAGTGCTGACTTGTATAAGACCATAGTTTTGTCAAATATGTTTTTTTTTTTTTTCGTCAACTATTATTCTGCATATTAATATACACTGCCCAGCCAAAAAGGTCGCTGTCTGGATTTAAATAGGCAAAATCTGAAGTGTCTATGATTGGATTATTATTGTAGTGACTATTATGTTTCTACTCTAGCATGTTAATATTCATCAGGTTCAAATTGTGAAAGAATGGTTGGGAGGAGCATGAAGAATTATTTTAACCTCTGAGTCCAGAGCTTAAACTCATTGAAAGTCTTTGCGATGTGCTGGAGGAGACTTTACAGAGTGCTGGACTCTTGCATTGGCAATACAAGATCTTGACCAAAAATGTATGCATGTTGTGATGTTATAGTTGTGATGTTATAGAGGTGCATCAATTTTTGGTCAAGATCTTGTAGGATGTCTAAAGTGTTACCAAAAACTTTTGGCTGATTGTTTTAACCTTTTGTGCAAACTGGAACTGAAACACTCCACGGGATCAAGAGTGTTTCTCTTTTCCACAAAACTCTTAAAAGCATCTCAAAGTTCATTTCATCTAAAGTCAAGTCACCTTTATTTATATAGCGCTTTTTACAATACAGAGTGTTTCAAAGCAGCTTTACAGAGATAACAGGAAAATAATGCAACAATGTTTGTTTCTAGAAGAAAATAGCGCCACAGTCCAGCTTAAGTAAGTTCAGTGATGGTTCATTTCTGTTGTAAAAAAGCTATTAATTTAGTTAATTTATATAGCCGCTCGGGAGAAAACCGTGATGTCATCGTCCAGCTCAGTTCAGTTCTCATATAATGGTGTCAATACAGGAAGATCAATAATATTGTAGAATATTAAATGAAATGTTAAAATGATCTGAAAGGTTATAATAAAAGCAGAGGACTGTAACTGCGGTTGAGTCGGTGTCCCAGCATGGCTCTGGGACGCTCTCCACCCAGCTGTGCTAATTGAAAACAGGAACAAAAGAAAAAGATCCACTTTCTCAATTACTGTGAGCTCGGGTTACTGGGGAATTCCTGCACATCCAGCACAAAGGCGGCGACTCCCCAGAAGAGAAAAGCAGCGTGTGACGGAGGGCCTGTCCGAAAGACGGATCGCCGGAGGTCACATGTAGACTGGGGAAGGACACCAGCTGGATGTGCTGGAATCAGAAGTATTCAATTGAATGTGGAAATGTGAGGGAGGGGCGCACAGGAAAGGGAATGCGCCACTAATTATAGTCATCCAGATTACAGGAATAAAGCTGAGCTCTGACATCTTCTGTGGAAACGGGGCAAGTCATGGCTTGTGTTTGCAGGCATGGTCAGCCGTGAGGACAGTGTGATGTCAAACAGACACTCAATGCCTCGTGAAGATACAAGTAATTCAACTACAACTCATGCTACTTGTAGGGATGTCCCGATCCGATCCACAGCATCGGTATCGTGCCGATACTGGCCCAGAACGCTAGATCGGAGATCGGAGGAGAGAAAAAATATGATCCAATACCTATCCAACAATGCTTGAATATAGCATTTCCCTTGCTGCGACATCCAGTTAAGCGGCGCATATTGGGCGGTTTTGCAATCTATTTTGCGGGCAAAAAATGGGTTTGGGCGGGTGGATAAAAATTGGGCTGGTTTCGGATCAGTTCGGCGGGTTTTTGTAGCCGAAACACCGGCACTTCAGATCCTTCTTTCGGCGACCCTCTGTTCAGCTGGCAGTCTGTCTCACTCACTCACTCACGCACACACACACACACACACACACACACACACACACACACACACATCTCTGGCTGACGTGCCCCCTAAACTCACAACAGACACTCCATCCCACTACCTTCGGTGTACTATAAACATGGTTTTGCACAGGATTTTGACGCATATCCCAGCAAGGGTTTGTGCAGAGTGTGGAGCGCGCACTGCATGCACGGAGCGTGGGCGCGAACACTTCCAGTTTCCTTTCAACAGTGGAAACAACTTAAAATACTCTATCATTTCTGGTCATACAGAAAATAACTTATTTATATATAACTTACGTCAATATTTATTTTTTTGCGCAGCTTTTGGTGTGCATACAGTTCAAATTAAAATTTTGGTGTTCAACTTTGCGTTTTAAAAATACAACAACCGTTAATTTTTCGTTTTACGGGTTAAAGAGGAAAAAGGAATGGACGCAAAAGTACACGGATCAATGGGTAATTTTAAAGCTTGTTAATGATTAACTTTAAACCTTTTGGTAGCTTTAAGTAGCCTACTGAAGTAGCCTGCCTGCCTGTATTTTTTTTTTGTTTTTGTTTTTTTGTAGTGTTTGAATAAAGTGTGGCAGTCTTTCATAATTAACTGTTGTTGTGGACTATATACTGGAGAAGTATTTGTTCTCCATTTGAGTGAGATGTTTTTAGGTTGCTAATTGAGCAAAGTGCTTCCATATATTTTATTAGGCCTAGTATTAGTTCAAGAATAAAATAGAATAAAATAAAAATATCGGATTAATATCGGTATCGCAAATAGCCAAAGCTGCAGCATCGGTATCGGTATCGGAAGTGAAAAAGTGGTATCGGGACATCCCATGCTACTTGTACAATTAGTTGCTAAACTACAAGCTAATAGAACGCTGATTAATATATACAGAGAAAACTATAGTAGTTATTTAAGAGAGGCAATATATTTTTTTAAAAATCAGATGATATGAACTTCTGTGCAATTGAAGCAGTAGTTAACTATTACACAATTATTACATACTTATTACATGCTACACAGATATGAAATATTATTAAGTTTTTTTTTTAAAATATTCTTACCTGTATATAACTTTAAAGCGTCCACATAAAAAAGGTTACATTTTATTTTAAGGTGTCCTTGTTACAGTGTAGTTATACATTTAAATACTGAGTAATATTAATTAACAACATGTACTGATATAGGGTTAGGGTAGAATTGTGGTTTATGGTTAGTTGCATGCAATTATGCATAATTTACTGTTATTACTATAATAAGTACATGTAACAAAGACACTGTAAAATAAAGTGTGAAACATTTAACATTTATTTTTTATAAACAGAACGGTATTTATGTGCTAAAATGGCAAAGTTTAGCATTTTAAAATAAATTTTTATTTTAATAGTTTTCATATTTCTTATAAATTTTAGTTTGTGTTTTATTAGTTTGATTTATGAGTTTTAGTTTACTTTTTATAGATTCTATTTCAGTTTTATGAAATAACAATTTAACAGAATTCAAAGAAAACTTACATTTTGATGTAAGATTAGGGACGCAAACACAGCGACACAAACTTAAAGTCCCTGTGAACCAGAGGTTGCAATCAACTGAAATGGAATTTTGAAAACGGAATTTTGGAAACGGAATTTTGGAAACGGAATTTTGGAATTGGGATCTGAATAGAGGGCGGGGCTTGACTCTAGCACACCTCCTCTCTATCGCTCGCTCACAGCAGACTGATGGTTGGAGGAGAGAGGTTCAGGATATTCAACCCAAGCCGTCAAACTGACGTCATCATAGAGGGAAAGCCATTCCAGAACGGAAGCACATTTTCAGATTTTGATTAAAGATTACCACGATTTTTTCTTTCTTCTGTGTATTAACTTGCACTGGTTAATTTTTCACCGCAAGACTAGTAATGTGCGCTAACAAAGTAAAAATAGGGTCCATTTTTCAGTAACTGTTGTTAGATTCGTTTCGTTTTAGCTTTTCGTTTATTTTGAAAATGGCATTTTATTTCCGTTTATGAAAATGTTTTTTGATCGATCGTTTCGTCTTAATTTCAGATTTCATTTACGAAAATAACCTTGGTATAAGCTGATTTTTTAACTGTTGAAATACTTTCTTCGATCTCAGCTTGTTCTGTGGTTTGAACATCCCAAACAGCCGCTTCTCCATCAGAAGTGCGTGTGAGTTTAGGCTGGGACGATGCCTTCATCTGACAGCGGATTCCTGTTCAGAAAGAGTCACTGCTTTTGAAAGTGATGTTAACAGCACAGAATTATAATTTTCTGTAAGCAGCATCAATAGATTTAGTTATTTACAACTCTTAACACTGAAAACTATTTGAAACACTTTTTTTCCTTCTCAAAAATGGGACTCAAACATCACAAAGTCTCAAGCGCTAACTTGACCACTGGATGGAAAGGCACGATAAATAGTTGCCGTGTTTGTGTGGAAACAGTCTCCAAAAATACTTATTCAGCAAGTGTAAAAGTGAAGCAGTCCCGCATCAGATCTTCCTCAGCTGTTGTGAAGGACTTCGGGCGGCTCGTCGTGTTACTGGTTTGGACAACTGGCCTGAGTGTGGGAGTGAGCGGCGCGGCAGCTGCCATTGGGTGCGCTAACTTTAGACCTGGCAGGGGTTTACTGGCTCTGTTCAGCCACTCAACTGTTTACCAGCCATACATCCAGAGAGCCAAGATGATCTATAGAAACAACAGTGTGCCTTTATTGAGTGGACAGGTTGTGGTTGTTTAAGATCTACAGCTCAAGCTACCGGTCTGAATACAGAGATCATGGCAGTAATCCAGTGAGTCATGACTCCTGCCTTCCCGTCAGAGAGAAAAGCCTTATGGGAAGTTTGGGAGTTGCTTGACCCTTAGCACAAATAAACGGTTTGTTCAGCTTCACAACAGGAGTTAAATACATGAGCGATACAGTTGAGTATTTTGATGATTGACTCCAGCCCATGCTGGTTTTGAGACTGATGATGTCATTAGGGCAGTGTGTTGAACAGCTCACACTGATCCATCTCTTACAGCGGAGAGATAGAGCCTCTCATCAACACACACAACTCAGGAGTACCGCTGGCCATCAAAGCCTGTGTGTGTGTGTGTGTGTGTATGTGTGAGTGAGAGAGTATACAGGTTTATATGACATAGGACAGTAAAACCTGAAATCACCTACAATGTGGGGACCAGCCACCGGATTAATAAACATACACATTTTTTAAATTAGTTTTTTTATGTTAAGATGCAGAAAGTTCTGTGTGTGTGTGTGTGTGTGAGATAGGTATGTTTAGGGGTCTGGTTAGTGCATGTGTGTGTGGGGGGGGATGTGTGTGTGTGTGTGTGAGATAGGTAGGTTTAGGGGTCTGGTTAGTGCGTGTGTGTGTGTGTGTGTGTGTGTGTGTGTGTGTGTGTGTGTGTGAGATAGGTAGGTTTAGGGGTCTGGTTAGTGCGTGCGTGTGTGTGTGTGTGTGTGTGTGCGCATGAGTGAATGTGTGAATGTGTAAGTGCGCGTTTGTGAGTTACGGTTTGTTTCCATTTAGTCAAATTTGATCAAATGTTAATAAAGGTGAATCCTAAAACAATATATTCTTGTCATAATTTACCACAATTATACTAATATATATATATATATATATATTAGGGGTGTAACGATACATGTATTCGTATTGAACCGTTCGGTACGAGGCTTTCGGTTCGGTATTCGGTACGCATTCGAACGAACTGAACGAATCGTTGGACCATTTTTCCTGCGGACCAAAATCCACCATCACAACGTTGCGCAACATCAAATGGCAAACGTAATGAAAGCGGAACGAAACTGCGCTACTCATTATTTTGTGCTTCACGGATCGTTTATCAGTTCGGACCATCAACATCAGTGCAGCGCGAGCCGATCCTGATCAGCGACACTGTTACACAGCGCTGAGAGATCCAGTGAACAAAGCATTTGAATTCGCCACTGAAGTAATAATATGACTGCGAGATCTAGTGAGAAGCATTACAAATTTCTCCATTATTAACGGATCAAACAGCGCTGACGTGGAAACCAGGAAAAACATTGTGCCATGAATGAACTAGTTATAGGCTTTAAGTCCACAGATCAGCAACATTCACTATGGATTTAATGTAGTAACACTCACTGTAACCATGGAAGTTTGGCAGGAATAGTAAAATGCTTTCAAGTACATCACACATCTTTTTCCAGCACTTCAAAACTCAAATATTATCATATTTAAATGTTATTTTTAATGTGATGACCAAAACATTATTTGTTCATCCTTCAAAGATTACCCCCATTTATGAAACTAAAAGTTCCCTTTCGTTGTCACTCCGAGTTACGTCGGATGACGACGAATGGGGTTTCGCTTAGAAAGCCTATCAACTTCGAGTATTACAAAACGAGCCAATGGCAAAGAAATGCCATGGGTCTGCGGAATTTGCATGACGTAACTCCGCCCCACCTCGTGGGTATAAAAGGAGGAAGTCCGCAACAGCAGTTTATGTTTTCGCTTCGGAGCCAAGTTTATTCTTCTCTCCACAAGCCATCTCTGAATTGTCAGCTTCACAAACGAGTGCCTCGAGTGTTGGTGTGACGGCGATCTACGGCGAGAGCGTGCTTCCTGCTGATCTGCTGCAGTGATTTGCCAGTCGGCGCGTTTCTCCCCGGGCGCTTCAACACTTGAGTTTTCTCACTAAAAGAGCTTACACGCGGTCTTTTTAAAGATGCCTCGCCCGTGTACTTCTGGTTGCGGCAGATTGGTATCGGACTCTGATGGGCACGAGCGCTGCTTGGTATGTTTGGGCATTGATCATGCTAGAGCAGCGCTCGTGGATGACTCATGTTCTCTCTGTGGGAACATGACCATCGCGTCATTACGGTCGAGACTCAGTGAACTCGCAAGAGTGAGAGTCCCCTCATCCACCCCCCGCCCTGCGGCTGGTGGCCAGGGTGACCTGAGGGTGACGGTCTGGAACAAGGCGCCGACTATGTGTCCGCGACCCCAGCCCCCCTCTTCAATGACGGTGCCCGCTAGCGAACTGCCGATCCCCGCGGGTCTACCCTCTGGTGGCCCGCGTGTTTCGGTTGAAGCTACAGAGGATGATGCCATGTCTGTTGCTGCATCACTAGGTGGGTTTGATTCTTCTGGAAGTGAGGACTCGTCACAGCTGCCACCTTCCGGTGTGCATACGGCTGTGCTCGAGTCTGATCCGGAGATGACGGCCATGCTTTCCCGGGCAGCCGCGAGCATCGGGCTTGAGTGGAGGCCTCCACCCTGTCCTGAGCGCTCGCGGCTGGACGATTGGTTTTTGGGTAAGGCCGCCGACCCTCGTCCTCGGCAAACCCCAATACCTTTCTTCCCGGATGTGCATGATGAGATCTCGAAGTCCTGGAAGACCCCGTTGTCTTCCCGTGACCGCTCGGTGACCTCATCCGCCTTTCCTCCCCTCGATGATGCAGCCGCCCGTGGGTACACTGGGCTCCCCCCGGTTGAACGCTCTGTTGCCATGCAACTATGTCCTCAGAGTGCTTCTTCTCGTGGCGAGCCTAAGCACCCATCCAAAGCCTGTAGATTTTCGTCGACCTTGGTGGCGAAGTCTTACAGAGCGGCGGGACAGGCGGCTGCGTCACTGCATGCTATGGCCACTCTGCAGGTCTACCAGGCCCAGATGCTCAGAGACATGCACGAGGGTAGGACAGACCCAGGGCTCTTCAATGAGCTGCGCGCCGCGACCGACCTTGCTCTCCGGGCGACGAAGGTTACCGCGCGCTCCCTGGGTCTGGTGATGTCCACAGCCGTGGTCCAGGAGAGACATCTCTGGCTGAACCTGGCCGACATGCGGGACGCGGAGCGGACCCGTCTGCTTAACGCCCCCTTGTCCCAGGCCGGCCTCTTCGGCGGTGCGGTTGAAGATTTTGCCCAACAGTTTTCAACCGCCCAGAAACAGACCGAGGCCATCAAACACATCCTGCCCCGCCGGCCAGCTGCTGCCTCCACCCAGCCGACCGGGCAGACGCCTCGTCCTGTTTCCCGCCGAGGGCGCCCTCCTGCGGCTCCCCCCCCTCCCGCCCGGCCCACGCAGCAGCCTCCACCCCGGGCCGGTCGCGGAGGAAGCCGTAAGAAGGCGCCACAGCCCTCTCCCGCCCCGCCCCCCGCTAAACGCCGGGCCAAGCGGCGCTCCTGAGACGGGCTGCTCAGGGAAGATGGTCGTTTTTCAGGAGATGGTAGCAGGACCACTCCTTCCCCCGGTGGAGGGCCGGGGGAGAATCTTTTGTTCTCCGCTCCCCGCTGCTCACCCACGGGTGGGCAGCACCCTAAAGTGGTTAAAGACAGAAACGATCCTCTCTTCCCTGAGCTCACAGAGTTCTCGGGCGACACAGAGCGCCGCCCACAAGCCGTGCTCTCCTCGCCCCCCTCTGTCCCAGAGGCGGTTGACAGGGCGTGCCGTCCACGGACCGCGCTCCCCCTGTCCCCCTCTGTCGCCAGACCCCTGGCAGAGCAGGCCCCCGCGGGACGACCAGTCTGGTCCTCCCCTGGCCCCCTCTGTCAGGGCGCGGTTGTTAACTGTGCCCCCACACCGGGCCGCTATGCCGTCCACGTCTGGGCCAGTTACTCCGCTTCGCTGCCCCTCCGGGGGGACGCCTGTTGCCCGCTTGATCCCGCTGGTTCAGTTCCTGGGAGCCTGGTTAGAGCTTCCCCGTCTGTCCCGCTGGATCGCGCGCACCATCAGGTTCGGCTATGCGATTCAGTTCGCACGGTCTCCTCCCCGCTTCAGGGGAGTCCGCTCCACTTTGGTCGGTGGCAATGCCCCCATCATGAGAGCAGAGATTGCCACCCTGCTGGCGAAGGGTGCAATCGAGACTGTCCCTCCAGCCGAGATGAGGTCCGGGTTCTACAGCCCCTACTTCATTGTCCCCAAGAAAACCGGTGGGTTACGGCCAATCCTGGACTTGCGCGTGCTGAACCGCTCCCTTCACAGGCTGCCGTTCAAGATGCTCTCCGCCAAACGCGTTCTCGAATGCGTGCGGCCCCAGGATTGGTTTGCAGCGATCGACCTGAAGGACGCCTACTTTCATGTCTCCATTCTTCCTCGACACAGACCGTTCCTACGGTTTGCTTTCGAGGGGCAGGCATACCAGTACGCGGTTCTCCCTTTCGGGCTAGCCCTGTCTCCTCGCACCTTCACGAAGGTTGTCGAGGCTGCCCTTGTTCCCCTTCGGGAACACGGGGTTCGCATCCTGAGTTATATCGACGACTGGCTGATCCTAGCTCACTCTCGAGACCAGGTTTGCGAACACAGGGACCTAGTGCTCCGGCACCTAGCTCGTCTGGGCCTTCGGGTCAACTGGGAGAAGAGCAAACTTTGCCCCGTGCAGAGGATCTCTTTTCTCGGTATGGACATCGACTCGGTCGCCATGTCCGCGCAGCTTACGAGCGAGCGCGCGCAGTCACTGCTGACTTGCCTGAGACATCTCAGGAGCAAGAGTGCGGTTCCACTGAAACATTTTCAGAGGCTCCTGGGGCATATGGCATCTGCAGCCGCGGTCACGCCGCTCGGATTGCTTCATATGAGACCGCTTCAGCTTTGGCTTCGCGACCGAGTCCCGAGGTGGGCATGGCATCAAGGCACGCTCCGGGTACCAGTTACTCCGACCTGCCGTCAGTTCCTCACCCCGTGGTCGAACCTCAGTTTTCTCAGGGCGGGTGTCCCCCTGGAACGAGTTTCCCGGCATGTTGTGGTCTCCACGGATGCCTCCACCACGGGCTGGGGCGCCATGTGCAATGGACATGCTGCTGCGGGCTCCTGGACAGGACCCCAGCGGCTATGGCATGTCAATTGCCTCGAGTTGTTGGCAGTACGCCTTGCCCTGCACCGCTTCCGGGCGTTGCTCAGGGGTCAACACGTACTAGTCCGCTCAGACAATACCGCTACTGTAGCGTACATCAACCATCAGGGTGGTCTACGCTCCCGCCGTATGTCACAACTCGCCCGCCACCTCCTTTTATGGAGTCAGAAGCATCTGAGGTCGCTTCGAGCCATCTTCATTCCCGGAGCCCTGAACTGTGCAGCCGACGAGCTCTCACGGCTTCAGCCCCTCCCTGGAGAATGGCGACTCCATCCCCAGTCGGTTCAGCTGATTTGGGACCAGTTCGGGGACGCACAGATAGATCTGTTTGCCTCTCACGACTCGACCCATTGCGCCCTGTATTTTTCCCTGACCGAGGGCACGCTCGGCACGGATGCACTGGCGCACAGCTGGCCGCCGGGCCGCAAATATGCGTTTCCCCCAGTGAGCCTTCTTGCGCAGACCTTGCGCAAGGTCAGGGAGGACGAGGAGCAGGTCATTTTGGTCGCGCCGTATTGGCCCGGCCGGACCTGGTTCCCCGAACTTGCACTCCTCGCGACAGCACCTCCCTGGCCCATTCCTCTGAGGAAGGACCTTCTTTCTCAGGGACGGGGCACCCTCTGGCACCCTCGCCCCGATCTCTGGAGCCTCCACGTGTGGCTCCTGGACGGCTCGAGGTAGGTTTGAGTACCCTTCCACCAGCGGTGGCGGCTACCATCACTTCCGCTAGAGCGTCGTCCACGAGACACGTCTACGCGTTGAAGTGGAACCTCTTCGTCGACTGGTGCTCTTCTCACCGAGAAGACCCCCGGAGATGCTCGATCAGCGTTGTGCTTTCCTTCCTTCAGCAAGGGTTGGAGCGAAGGCTGTCTCCCTCCACCCTTAAGGTCTATGTTGCCGCCATTGCCGCACACCATGACCTAGTCGAAGGTAAGTCGGTAGGGAAGCACGACCTGGTCATCAGGTTCCTGAGAGGAGCGAGGAGACTAAATCCTCCTCGTCCTCCTCTCGTTCCCTCTTGGGACCTCTCAGTGGTTCTAACTGCCCTGAAGAGTGCTCCCTTTGAGCCCCTGCAATCAGTTGAGCTTAAGTTCCTGTCAATGAAGACAGCGCTCCTGGTTGCACTGGCCTCCATCAAGAGGGTAGGGGACCTGCACGCATTCTCCGTCGACGAAGCGTGCCTGGAATTCGGTCCGGCTTTCTCTCACGTGATCCTGAGACCCCGGCCCGGATATGTGCCCAAGGTTCCTACCACTCCCTTTCGGGACCAGGTGGTGAACCTGCAAGCGCTGCCCCCGGAGGAGGCAGACCCAGCCTTGGCACTGCTCTGTCCAGTACGCGCTCTTCGCGCCTATGTAGACAGGACGCAGTGTTTCAGGACCTCAGACCAGCTCTTTGTCTGTTATGGTGGGAAGCTGAAGGGAAAGGCTCTCTCCAAGCAAAGGTTGTCTCACTGGATAGTGGACGCCATTGCCTTGGCTTACCAGCAGCAAGGTCGACCGTGCCCCCTTGGTGTGACGGCTCACTCCACCCGGAGTGTGGCATCCTCTTGGGCTCTAGCGCATGGCGCCTCGCTAACAGACATCTGCAGAGCTGCAGGCTGGGCGACACCTAACACATTCGCTAGATTCTATAATCTCCGAGTGGAGCCAGTGTCCTCTCATGTACTCGCTTCAACTAGCTAGTACCGGACCCGCTCAGGTGTCTTCGCTTGCTCGCCATTCCACTCCACGGACTGGATACGTGCGATATTCTCCTCAGGTGAGCTTCCCCGAAAGCCCTGAGTTCCTCCAGCACTCCTGACGTCGGCGCCAGTGTCTATTGCCTGCGCGTCGGCTAGGTGCCTCCCGTGTGCATGGTCCCTCCCCTGAGCGACCCCCACATGTGTATTTCCACTGTAAGCCTCTCTGAGCATGTGTCTTTCCCTTGGCAAGCCACCTTGCCACCCCTGGGGTTGAAATATTCCACCTGCGGCTGGACACCCCAGTGTTCTCCATATGTTTCCTTCGGGTCATATGTGTATTCTCTAAGTCCCCCCCCCTCCGGGTTGGCATTAATTGCATACTTCCCCTAGCTTGGGATATGCTTCCCAGTGTACCTTGGTATTCCTGTGTTAAATGCAGTCCTTCGTCCAGTCTATGACAGGGATCTTGATTTA
Organism: Gila orcuttii; assembly: GCA_026230005.1. Classification (NCBI taxonomy): domain Eukaryota; kingdom Metazoa; phylum Chordata; class Actinopteri; order Cypriniformes; family Leuciscidae; genus Gila; species Gila orcuttii. The sequence goes on from JAPDVR010000020.1 coordinate 41,879,242, forward strand.
CGCAGGGCACTGGAAGACAGCTGAGAAGGTGGCGTGATTAGACTGGTAACCCCATTCGTCGTCATCCGACGTAACTCGGAGTGACAACGAAAGGGAACGTCTACGGTTACGTATGTAACCCTCGTTCCCTGAGTAGGGAACGGAGACGTTACGTCTGCCTGCCACTTTCCGCTGTACCGCGGGGATCGCCTGAGCTCAGTCTTGGCTCCTCAGCGAAGAAACATAAACTGCTGTTGCGGACTTCCTCCTTTTATACCCACGAGGTGGGGCGGAGTTACGTCATGCAAATTCCGCAGACCCATGGCATTTCTTTGCCATTGGCTCGTTTTGTAATACTCGAAGTTGATAGGCTTTCTAAGCGAAACCCCATTCGTCGTCATCCGACGTAACGTCTCCGTTCCCTACTCAGGGAACGAGGGTTACATACGTAACCGTAGACGTTTCAAGATGTAGGAAAACTCGCACTTATTTCGAAATAATTTTTCTTTTAATAAATAGGAAATTTCTCTGGCATTTTTCTTTTTGCTGTATTGTATCGAACCGAACCGTGAATTTTGTGAACCGTTACACCCCTAATATATACATATATATATATATATATATATATATATACACACACACATATACACATACACGCATATATATACACTGCCGTTCAAACGTTTAAAACAAAACAAAATCTTAAATTCTTTGTAAAATTCACCCATAAACCTCAGTGAATGTTAGTCGAAACGCCACTCAAACTCAACAGTTCTCACAAATCCTTTACAGATCACTACATTGATTAGCCACACAAAGACAGTTTCCTCGTGTGTGTGTGTGTGTGTGTGTGTGTGGGTTGAAGGAATGCTGAGTTAAATTCTAGCTCAGCATCACCCTGACAACAACCCGTCACCCATTCCCACATCACACATTAACATATAAACACCCTCAAACCTGCTGTAACATCCTTTCACACAGTTAATATTTAACTTCATTCACTTCAGTCAGCTTGTGTGTGTGTGTGTGTGTGTGTGTGTGTGTCTCATCACTGGACTGAGGTACCAAAACCATTTAGCCATTTAGTTAAACATTGGTGATGATGACACAGTGAAATATAACTTGTCATAACTTGTGTAAGTGTGTCGGGTCACCGCACAGATCCAGCGGCACACGCTGGCACACACTTTCAGATTATTGTAGAAAAGGAAACACTTTACAATAGTTTCATTAGTTAACTATAGTTAACATGGACTAATAATGAAACATACTTCTACAGCATTTATTAAACTAACATGAACATTTTTATTAACTAATAATAACAACAGATTAATAAATACTGTAAAATATTTTGCTTTAATATTTTGAGTTAAAAATACACTGCTCTAATAATAAATATAATACAATATTAATAATAATACAAAGCGAAATTAATTAAATTTTAATTTATAGAAGTTTAAGTTTATTGTTATGAAAAATGCACAAAAATCCAATTTTCTATTTCTATATGAAATATAGCCTACATATATCTCAGTTTTAGAATAAAACATAATTTGAGAACAAAATATTTGTAAAAATATTTAAAAAAATAATTAACAAAACAATATTTTGTAATATAATATTTGTAAATAAAATATTTTACAAATATTTATAAAGAATGAATAAAATATAACACAAAATAAAAATATTTGGAAAAGACCAAAGTTCTTCATTAGGCTAAAGGTCATGTTTGGTAAGAAATCATTTTAATTTATATAGAATTAAAAGATGTTAAAATCAGTGTTTTTTGTTTTTGTAATTCATTCCTCCATCTTGATAATCAGCTTCATCATGAAATTGAAGTGGTGTAACTGGTTTTAGGTGTAACACCACTGACAAAAGAGCATGAGAGTCAATAACAACTGAACTAAATTGACTAAAATCCTACATTTATTTAAAGTGGTAAAATCATTCTAACCCAAATTAAACCGTCTTTGGTTTTAGTTCGTAATGCATTATGGGATTGCCTTGCTCATGAAAAATGCATGCAATTTTAAATGTAACACAAAGTGTCAAAAAACTATGACTTTGAACTGAGCTTATATGAAGTGAGAAAGAATAATATTGCCTATTTTGTAAAATTTTTTTGGTTGCAATTGTTGAATGAACCAAATAAACGACTTAGCATTTTTAAGTTAAAAAAAAAACCCAAAAACTAATAAATACAAATTTAAAACTAATAAAAGTTTACTAAATCATTACTAAAAGTTATTAAAATTTTAAGTAAAAGTAAATTAAAAACAGAAAATATAAAAAATAAAATCGAATAAAAATGATGAAGAACAGTATTTCTATGATACTAAAATAACAGTGGGCAGGTTTTGTGCACAAAGCCACCGATCCGAACACTCCCAGCAGCCGGAGCGGGTGAAGCGCAGTCGGGTACGGGTGTAGCGTGCTCGATATATCCCCAGCCTGCAGGAGAAAGAGCGCAGTGTGTGATGTGTGTTCCTGATCCCGGAGCTGGAAGAGGGAGATCAGCAGCCACGCCAGGCTCTCGACAGCTTTTGAAACCAGCACAAACCGTTGTGCATTATATCTTGCTGCATAAAAACAAGAAACATTTTTTTCTTTTATTCTCTAGAGCTGCACAATAATCAAACTGCGCTTCGTTCTGAAACACACAGCGCATGTTTTTATTTGCCGGCGACCCGTCAAAATAAAAGATTGTTGCTTTACCGTTTGAAAAGATGTAAATATTTGCGGAGCCCCGCACATGACATGCGGACAAAAAAATAATCTATAACGAGACCAGTGGGTCGAAAACAGTGGGAATGGTAAAGCTTGTTTTTGCCATTAAATAAAAATAGTTTATATCTTGCAATTATGACTTTTTTCCTCAGAATTGTGCGATATAAACACACAATATCAAGTTATAAAGTCAGAATTACGAGATACTGTATAAACTCGCAATTGTGATAAAATTTATGAAATGTGAGTTTATATCTTAGAGTTGCGACTATTTCATAATTCAGACTTTATGCGGACCCAGAGCGGGTGTGAGGAGTGTGTCCGTATGCCAGCCGACTGTACCCGGGCCATTCACTGAGGACGCTGGGACACAAAAGAGCGTTTGACACAAACCCCCGTCAGCTCATGACGGCACACAGCCGTCTTTCTCTCGTCTCAGAGTAAGTACAAATATAAAGACTGGACACATATTAGCCTAATGTCTGCTGGACAAAGCGCTCATTGTGAATAATCCTACAGGAGACATGGGAATGAACCCTGGCTCTACACACACAGACCTTTACATTCGCTTGTCTCGCACTTGGCTCTCGACTCCTGATCTTTTTTCATTTCTATTATTTTCTGTTCTTCTTTTTTTTAAGTCACTACACATCATTATTAACTAATTAGTTACATTGGGCATTTAATAAAGTTACTCTCATTATCAAGAACATGATCTTCATTCAATGTAAAACGTTGTTAGCAACTCATTGTATTTCTGTAAATGTATTGGATTAGTTTGAATGTTTTGATTAAAGAATAAAAAACTAAACCTTTCTTTGGAAAAATGTACTAATGCAACATTTAAAATAATAAACTTTGATATTGGCTTGAGAAAGCCAAGCCTGAAAGTTTGCAGTAATTGTAAAAGCATAAATTGTTAAATAGCTGAGAGAGAGAGAGAGAGAGAGAGAGACAGAGAGAGAGAGAGAGAGAGAGAGACAGAGAGAGACAGAGAGAGAGAGAGAGAGACAGAGAGAGAGAGAGAGAGAGAGAGAGAGAGAGAGAGAGAGAGAGAGAGAGAGAGAGAGAGAGAGAGAGAGAGAGAGAGAAAGCTTGAACGTTTTAGGTTTGATGCAGTTTTAAAAGCTTGAAGTTGAAAGGATTTAAATATGAAGTAGTTTTATGTTTGAATCAGTTTTTTAATTCTCTCAGACAAACTGCTTGCTATGTGGTTGCTAGGGTATTCTGGGTGGTTGCAAGGGTGTGACATTATACATGTATTTACGGTCACTTTTGATTAACTTAATGCGTCCTTGCTGAACAGAAGTATTACTTTCTTCAAAAAAAGAAATAAACAAATAAAATCAATCGAACACTTACTGACCACGAACTTTTGAACGGTACTGTATAATATATTGCTGTGGTGATGCAACAGTGGTACTGTAAACCACACTATAAAATCTCCACATACACACATACAGTAGTGGCCAAAGGTGATGTCCAGAGGGGATATTTGGTTTTAATGACCCTTCAATTTCAATTAAACCAACTAATTATTTTATATTTGAGGGAAGAAAAAAAACACTAAACTTGGTTAAGGTATTTATCTGACAAAATTATTTAGTAAAAAAGGCACAGTATAGCTACAGATTTTGTTTTACTAGGCAAAAAAAAAAGAAAAAAGAAAAATGCTGACTGGAATAGGCTCACATTGACTACAACATAATCAGTTATTATTATTTGGTTGGTTCTTTCTTGTTTTTGCATGCGTTTATAATTTCTTTGTATGACAGCCTGACCAAAAATGATGTCCGCACAATTTGTCATGTTTCATTGCGTTATCACAAATAAAACAACTGACTCCAAACACAAATACGGTACGCAATATTACATACAATAATACAAAACGAACACATTTTTAATAATATTTGAATAAAGGGTGAAGATGTCAATTTTCCTTGGACAGACATCACCATTGGTATGTATATATGTATGTATATATATGTGCACAAAAACTGTGAGCGACAAAGTAAAATTTACAATAATCAACATAACGCTCTATATCATTATTGGCGGACTGCATGCAAGAGCAAACTAGCAGCACAACAAGAGTTCGGCCACTCATTCTGAACTGGACTGGATTGGGAACCGGTCACTGAAGTGCACGTTATTACTGGATGTCTGACAAGTGATGAGCCTGTTTCGAGCCGCTGCTGTGTTGTTGCATGCTCATTTGTAAGTGAAATATGTGTAAAATGTGTAATATGATGTGTAAAAATAAAACTTACTAAAATATAAATAAATAAAAGGGGCCAAAAACAAAATTCTGTAGGAAACACTGATTCCCACAATGCCAAATGTTGCCTCATTTATAAAACACCAATGAGAGCTGCCATAGATCTCCAACTGTATCCCTAGTTATGGAGTTGATTAGGATCATAGAGCAGTAATGATGGATGAGGCTGTCAGAGCTGCAGTTACGAGACTGCAATAAGACACTAAGTCTCCGCAGACATGCGACACACTGCTCAACGCTGCACTGGTGTGTGGGATTACTTCAGTCAGGTGTCTTTGTGCCTGAAGGATAATCTGTTCAGGCATCGGCAAAACCTTCACTGCACAGCTATGCAGCTTTACCTGTTTGACTCTCAACACCTGCTTGATCACACTCACAACGAGCAGGAGACGATTACATCTGCAGAACAACTACAGTTCGGCTGCGCTCACGAAGATTACAGGGTCAATACAAGTAGTGCTCAATATACAGCATTTGTGGCATTTTATTTCACAAAAGACAAATCATCATTGTTTAATAATCATTTTTATGATTGTTTTAGGGTTTATGCTGTCACTGTCATGGTAACAAAGTTGTAAAACTGGAAATAAGTTTAAACAGAAAAGATTATTAAGCATTTTTCAAACTTAACACACCTATTGTTTAGTTATGACCCCTTATGATCTTTCATTCAAAAAAATCTGCAAAAATCTAACCTTTCATTGAAAGTTGAAAGTGTGTGTGTGTTTGTGTGAGGGGGGCTGATTAGTTTGGAGATCCGAGACCCATTCCTTTATACAGAATCTCTCCAGATCCTTCAGATTCTCAGATCCATGTTGTGCTTCTCCTCTTCTGTTCACCCACTCATCTTCTATAGGGTTCAGGTCAGGGAACTGGGACGGTCATGGCAGAAGCTTCATTTTGTGCTGTGACACATTTTTGTGTTGATTTTGATGTTTGGTTTGGATCGTTGTCCTGATGGAGATCCAACAATGGCCCATTATCAGATTTCTAGATTTCTGTTGGTATTTGCTAGAATCCATGATACCATGCGCCTGAACAAGAGGTCCAGGACCTCCAGCAAAAAAATAGGCCCACAACATTAAAGATCCAGCGGTATATTTAACCGTGGGCATGGGGTACTTTTATCCCTGTGTGCACCAAACACATCTAGTGGGTTTGCTGCCAAAAATAATTTTTTTGTTTGTTTGGTCTGACCACAGAATCCGGTCCCTTTTGAAGCTCCAGTCGTGTCTGACAACTGAATATGCTGGAGTTTGATTTTGGAGGAGCGAGGAGGATTTTTCCTGAAACCCTCCCAAACAAATGATGGTGATGTAGTCTAGGGGTTGTTTGATTTTGGGCTTTCTGACCCCAAGACTCACGTAATCTCTGCAATTCTCCATCCTTGGAGAGTCTTTGGCCACTCAAACTTTCCTCCTCGTTGTGCATTAGGACGATATAAACACACGTCCTCTTCCTGGCAGACTCGTAGCATCTTTAGTTGATTGGAACTTCTTAATTATTGCCCTGATGGTTAAAATGGGGATTTTCAATGCTTTAGCTATTTTCTTACAGCCACTTTCCATTTAGTGAAGCTCAACAATCTTTTGCTACACATCAGAACTATATTCTTTGGTTTTACTCATTGTGATGGATTATTAAGGGAATTTGGCTTTTGTGTTTCCTCATATTTAAACTCCTGTAAAACAAGAAGTCATGGCTGGACAATTTCATGTTCCTAGTCACCCTGGTGTGCTAAAAACATTTAAATATTAATGGGAATATACTTCAGAGATATTTTACTCTTAAAAAAATTCTAGGGCTGCCAATAATCGTGGCAAATGTGTTTTGGAGAAAAGCCTTTATTTCATAAAGTAATTTTCCCCCTACTTTCAATTATTTTACTTCAATTAAAGGTTTTTGCTAATTATTTGAATAAAAGATCAAAAAGGAAAAACAATGCAGATTTATTTTTACTGCCATCTTTGATCATATTTACCAGGGGTCCCAATAATTCTGACCACAACTGTATATTATGCTTTAGTATTTTAGTCAAAACATCAAAATAAGTGTACTTCTTTTAAACACAACAAAAGATTATTAAAGCAATGATCTAATATGTACTTTAAAGTAAAACTTTAAAAAAGTGCACTTTTTAAGTGTGTTAAGAATCGTATAAAAGAGTCTCTCTTTAAGTGGCCTTTAATTTCATTAATATATTATCTGCAAACAGTTTTCTAAAAACATACTTTTAAGATTTGAAGTACACTACAGGGCGCATTCAATACAATCAAGCACACTTTCACAAGGGGTGTCTTCATATTTTGTCTCGAGTATCTCAAGAGACACAATGACCTTGTTACAAATATGCAGGAAAAAAAAAAACATTTATTCCATTGTCATAAAAAAATCTTTCATGGCTGGAATGCCATAATATTTATGGTTAATACATTTTTTCAATTCACTCGCCATTGGTAGGTGTGGCAAAAAGCGTTAACGTTGGACCCTGATGCCACCTGACTCAAAACCAGTTTAGAAACTTTGACGGTTGCATGTTAAATGGTCTGTCAAATTCGATTAAACTCAAAGAAAATAAGCCATGGGAACGTTCTCGCTGCTCTTTATGATACAGATTCCTGGGCAGCAGCATAAAGGCATTGCTCTCCTGGAATGTGTATTCTTTGGAGGAGACACTTGGAGCTAATTTGACTCTTTTCTCTTCTCCTCTAGAATACACCTTCTTGCTGGTGACGTGGAGAGAGGAATGCATGGCCGTCTATTGCGCTGCACAGATCAGACGCATGCCAGACTCTTCGTGAGTGCCTGTCCTGACAGACAATGAGCATCACGCTTAAGCTATCCTTCAGTGAAGTCCCAGCAATGTATCACACGAGACGGGGCGACGCTGCTGTGAATCAGGGGCCGGCCCATGCTGATGTGGCCTCCTCCCCGGGCCCCTGATCGACTCCAAAACAAATGCGACCACACACATCCCCCCCCCCCCCTCGCTGCTGAATAAAACGGCCCTGGTAGAGGAGTGCTGAAAACAATACATCCACATAACTGACGGAGAGACAAAAACTCAGTGAGAGAGAGGAGTCTGTCACAGACTCTGTCAACAAGCCCAAAAGGGGGTGGAGCCTATCTTAGGTTCCGCCTGACCAAGTGTCGAGGTGTCCATGAGCAAGACACCTAACCCCAGCTGCTCCCGACGAGCTGGATGGCGCCTTTGCATGGCTGACACCGCCGTCGGTGTGTGAATGAGTGAGTGAATGGGTGAATGTGAGGCAAATATGTAAAGCGCTTTGGTGGCCATTGGATCTGTAAAAGCGCTATATAAATGCAGTCCATTTACCATTTAGCCCCACCCCCTCGTGGGTGGATACGCCCACAACACAGTGGGTGGTGTTCGGATAGACTCAAACACACACAACACATTTTCCAAAGCAGTCAGCTCATGCACATGCTTTCCGTCCAACATAACAGGGACTTTGTGACTATAAAAAGACAGACTTTCAGAATTTCTATTTGAATGTAAACAGCTTCTGAACACCAAACGCAAGCAACCATGGTCGTAATGACAGTCTGCATAACTTATTCATAATACAATACTTAACTTATACATAACTTATTCATATCAGAGCAGAATATCACAGAGATATGGCGGTGGGTTCTTACAAAGCTTTGCTAGATAAATGAGACTCTCACCCAGCCAACATTGCATGGGGCCAATGTAGTAGATATATGTCCAAGGGTCCCATGTTGGCCCCGAATTGTTCTCAGTTTGGGCCTTAAATGGGTTTGTCCATGGGTTCAGATGTTTTATTTCAAGACATTTGTCAGGTTTTTGCCCTTTAAACACTCTTGTGTGTAGGACTAAGTTCTTAAGCATCTCAATGCAAGCCTCCATTGTTAATTTAAAAATGTCATTTTAGAGCTAGTAACGGAAACTTGAGCCACTGACTAATGCAGTTAATATGAGAGAGAGAGAAGGAGAGAGAGAGAGAAGATATTGATTGATTGATTGATTGATTGATTGACACTGTGTGTCTCTAAACAGTGTTCGGCAGCAGCGTCTCTACTAATAGCGAAGCTGTAAGTTTAACTGCTTCAAAAACAGCCATGTTACTAAACCGATATTCAGAAATGTAATGTAGCTTTTTATATGCAAATCTATTTCATTGATAAAGTCCAACCACGATTTTATCAATGAAATAGATTGGCATATAAAAAGCTACAGTACATATACCTTAAACTACATATAAAAAGTTACAAGAAGTTTCTGAGTGCATATATGTTTCCGTCTCCGAGTTTGTGTCTGTACTGTATGTGTGTGGGAGAGAGACCGGAAGAAACAAAGCATAAAACATAATTTTGTGTGAAAAACATGGAAATATGTTGTCATTTTTACCCTATTGTTTGATATATTTATTTGCTTGGTCAGTGTCTGTGGCTTGGTCAGGATCTTTGAAATAAATGAAATCATTTGGCGAAGTGATATGGAATCGTAATGCGGTCAAGACCTGCCAGGAACTACTTTAGCTGCAATTAATATGCAATCAAGTATCTACTATTATTTCAATGTACATACATATTATTTCCACAATAAGTACTCTTTTTAGAAGTATGCTAAAGTGTATAGGGTATAGAAGTATAAAGGGTATAGAAGATAGCAGTATGAACCAGAGGTCGTGTTAGACTTTCACACTGCCGTCATTTTTATAGACATGATCGTAAACATTCTGTCATAATCGAACTATTAGCCTACCCGTCATTTTCATTTTCATATTTGAATGATTATAAGGCATATAATAGCTTCTGTTTTCGTTCATATTTTCATTACAAACTTACAGGACAAGCTATAGGCCATGTATTAATTTATATTATAAAAAGAAAGTTGAACAAAGACTGTGCGTCACTTTTCATCTTGAACAGTTGTCGAGGATCCTGAGTGAACGCGATCATCCCTTCCTCTTTACGTTACAGAACGAAATAAACATGAATGAACATCAGAAAATATGTTGAAAGATACAGTATAACTTATAGAAATCAGTATCATGTGTCATGTAATCGATCAATCAGTGTCGCAAACAATGTCACGTAACATTATACCTCAGAAAATCCATATTTTGACCATATAATCCATATAAACTTGAAAGACAGCAAGAAAAATAACTCGAGTGGAGCATTTTGCTGAATATCGGCACCATATTACATAATCATACATTATCCTGTTCTTTAATATTTAATGTATGTTCGAATGTATCCGTCAAAATTGTATGACAGTCACCATTTTAAATAAAACAAAAGGGATAAGAAACTTAATTATGTAAGTGTAAGTATTATAACTTAAACTAAAATGGCTGCTCAACTGTGATTGACGCCTTCAGATTTGTCCGTCACTGCTCAAATAAACTCTGTCAATGACGGAAAGTTTTCAGTTAACGCGACTTCTGGTATAAACATTGCTAGACATCTGCTTTTGTCTTCCACAGTTTGGAATGTCATATGGGTGACTAAATAATGTGAAATATTGTAAGAAAATTTTTTTTTGTGTGTAATATAAGAAGTTTTGAGTGTCTACGCTGAGAACTGTGATTGCAGCTCAAGCACAGATTTACAGGGATTTTCGGCTCTTATGGAAAGACACTGTCAGACAGCAGGTGTTAAAACTAAACTTTTTTTTTTTTAGGTACGTAATTCTTATTTGCCTTGTTTTTCTTTTGAAATGCTCTTTGAAGTGCGTAACGTGTGTTTATTGTTTTTACTGTGCCCAGAGCGTCCCTCCAGCCATTATTCTCACGGACAAAAGGAAATGAGCAGCTTCATATCCTGCAGACAGAGCCATCGCTTTCAACTGCTTATTGGAAAGGGGGAGCGGAGACGAGGAAAACACTGGAAAATACCTCTCAGAGGGCAACAGTGCACTCATCCACATAACATCCACGCCGAAACAATCACGGATAAGCACTACTAAAACACTTCAAGCGTAAAAGTAGAGGAATGGCTACAATAATAATTAAAAATTTTAAATTTGTGTGCAAATGATAAGAAAATATTTTTTGGGGGTGAACCATCCCTTTAAGTATGAGCAATAGTAAAAGTGACGTTTGCCTTAGCAAGCGACACTACTGAAGAAACGGAAAACAGCTTTTGGGGCCGTAGTTTAGGTCACTATCTGTGAACTGACCGAGATATGAGGGCCGTGTGCACAGAAATCTCCCATCCTCCCCTGCTAAAGGGTTACAGATGTCTTCCCAGAAGGGGATGTCTGTTGACGGTCAGCAACACTGTGTACAAGAGCCACTGAAGGGCTACAAACCTGCTGCTTTATTTAAACGTCGTAAAACACTTTGGCATCGAGCTCAGAGGAGCGGCGCTGTACACAAAGCAGTCTCTGTCCAAACACTTTCAGCCTCTATCAGGCATTAAACGCAAAATAAAACGCATCTGGATGATCGACTGATCTGTGCAGAAGAGCCTAGTTAAGTTAGTCACTTTCTTTGCTCTCTTGCCAGGCGAACGTTAATAAAATTAAAGCCCTGACTGCAGAAATACTCTCTTATCTGTTTGATAAGACCGTCCATGGAGGGAATCAACCATTTAAAGAGGGTCTTTGTTTTCAAATGTTTAAAGTGATGGCATCGTGGCTTAAGTTACGTCTCTGCATCACTAAAAAAGGTAAATAAGCCTCTTCACCCTGAATGTGTTGACACATTAGTGAAATTTCGTAAGCAAGAAAGGTCCATTGTCTGTCGTATGAAGCCCACACACAAGTCGCTTTCAAACCAAGAAGCTTTCTTTTGGTCAACGCGGCGAATCTGCGTGACCAACTTGAACCTGTTGTGAAATTTGCGCGGGGAAATATTTTGAAATTACCAATTGCATGGATTTCTATTGAAATGACTGGATTTCGCCCACAAGAACAAAGACGTGAATGCTTGTTGTAAATAGTTCCCGTGTGTTCTTGCACCTTCAAATGAAACTTGAACAGGTTTTTACTCACACAGCTAACTATAAACGTCAACAATGTATTTTAACTACTTTAGCTAGATACTCCTCACACTGTAGTTGACCTTTTTGAGGACACAAACATCCACAATAGTGTTCCAAGTGATAATATGGAGATTGTGTCAAATAATTTGAGTACTTGTGTTGCTTTAGGAATTGCATTACACATTTTGGAATAGAACGATGTAAAATCAAGTTTTTTCGGCATGAAAATGCGATTTCCGCATGTCATTTGCCTGTTCAGACCGAATGCGAAATAAACGGCAGATGGGCTGAATAAAAATGCAATCTTACTCTCTGACAGTAGGTGGCGCTTATAGAAAAGTAGACGTACAGAGATATATTTCATTCATTCAAATGTCCATATCTGACAGCCTGTTCACACAAAGTGACAATTATTTTGTGACAAACATTTTACTTTGCAAGATTGCACCTGTTCACACCGAAACACGTGGCATCAATGTACCAGTTATTTTACAGAGAGTTCTTCTAATCACTTTTCCACCAAAATAAAACTGGCCAACCAATAAGCTTTGCACTTTTGGTCACATGCTGTTGAATAAAATTTTGACTTGGTTGCAATCACAAACTATTTTGTTAAGCTACAGTGAATGGCAGAGGAAGAGTTTGAAACTTATTCTCTGTACTCTTGTATTTGGTGTTGTTTGATAAAAACACCATTGCGAAAAGACGCAAATACATTTGAAAACATGTAAACTGTTTGACTTCCTGTCTTCTCTTTGACAAGAGGGTGTGAGAAATAGAAAGTTGCACAGCGTTTTGTTAGATTGGGTAATTCTGCTTTTCTATAAACGCCACCTACTGTCAGTGCGTAACTTTGCATTATCAGTCAGTTTGTTATTTTTTACGCATTTGTCTGAACAGAAAAATGGCATATGAAACAAAATCTGACTGAATTTTTATTCCAACTTTCACATTGGTCTGACCAGGCCTTCCTTGAAGTCCATTAAAAAAATATATATATGTTATGAACGTTCAAGTTGGTCTAAAGTGCTTTAACAACCGTTCGTTCTAATTAAAATGTTTATCGCATCTAATTTTCACACCAAACTTTAGCCTTGTAGTGAACAGGCCTTCAGAGCGCGCAGAAACATACTGTGTACTGTCTTTTTAAACAGTCAGTAAAGATCATGCTTCAAACAAAGGCAGAAGAACTCAGTCTAGTCCTGAGGACCATAAATAACAGATGTTTTTATGTACTGGATACGTGTGTGTGAGCGCAGAAGCCCCATCAGCTGCTGCCGTGTGTGAAGCGCAGATCCAGTGTTATTGTAGACGTCAACCAGCTTACTGAGCACTTCATAACACTGGCCTTTGTCTGAAAACACCACAATACCACCGACTGTTTCAATGGAGCACCATGTGTTTGAGTTACTAAGTTACAAATAAAACGCATTATAACACAGAGTGTAGTATGTGTAACTAGTTTATTACATTTTCTGCATAAAACATGAGTGCTGCATGTTGCTGGGGTGTTTTGAGTGGGTTCCAGTTGTGAGGTGGTTACTTCATAGTCCAAGTCAACTTTTGTGAAAAATAGGACACTTTAGAGTACACTTTAGCGTACACTTTAACGTGCACTTTAGCGTACACTTTAGCGTACTTATTACGAAGGATGAACCGATATAAAAAATTTGGTTGATACTGATAATTCTTTAAATATTTGAAAGCAGTATATATACACCGATATATCGGCAAATAAATCTAAATCCAGATTTTTATATAATATTTTAGAGCCTGATTAAAAAAACTAAAGTCTCACCATTAAATCCATGTCCCAAGCACACAATTATGTTCTCATGATGGATGATGTTTTATGTAGCCGATATGACAGACTTGCGCACACATGTTGCACTAAACTGTATTTTCCTTTTTCAATGTTGTATTTTCAATCATATTTCAAGCAGTTCAAAAGCATCATGTTGAACAGTGCAAATCTGAAGGAAATAATCCAGTATTTATCGGCTTTAATATATCGGCCAAATCTTCTTATCATGCCGATGAACATTTATCGGCCGATACCGATATGGTGACTGATATATCATGCAATGCATCCCTACTTATTACAGAAATGACATACTTTAGAAGAATGTATTTCAGTGCCAATGTTTCAGACACATAACTCCATGTTAATTGCAATTAAATTAAAATGTATTATAGTTTAAATTTATATTACATAGAATGAGCTGAACTTGAGAGTGTTTTTTTTTACCAACTTAAGTAGGCCTCTTTATCTTTATATGTAATTTCATAATTCTGTCTTTGAAATATTGTTAAAGTTACTGCTGAATGTACTGACAAGCCTACTTTAATGTCATTTCTATTGAAAATTGTAAGTTGTGTATTTAACTTAATCTGTTATTACACATTTGTAATGAGGAAGTTGCAATTAAGTACATTTAAAATATATTAACATTAAATGTAATATCTAATAACACTACAGTTAAAATTAAAAGCAAGTACAAAATGAGTGTACAACTTTAAAGCATGACAAAAGATCATTAAAACAATGATTTAAAATGTATTTTAAAGTAAATCTTTCAATGTGACTATAGCAAAGTGCACTTTTTAAAAGTGTACTTAAGTGTGTTAAGAAAAATAGTCATGAAAGTTTGCTCTTTAAGTACACTTAATATTATACTATCTAACATTAAAGTTATACATTAAAAAATATATACTTTAAAGATTTGAAGTAATACACAAGTGTACATTCAATATAGTTAAGTGCACTTCTTTCTCATGAGGGAAAGATGCCCATCTCATAGAAGTCTTCATGACGTTCTGTATAAAAACTGTAAGTTTGATCACTCAGATAAGAAATTTTGTGATGTATCATTCATCATTTATTTTGCTAGTATCCAGCCAGTAAAGATCATATCTTTATGCTGATGTCCAGATACTAAAAATGTCCTTTAAATCTAGATTTGTCTGAGTGAACTGACATTTCACTGCAGTTAGAGACTCATTTGTTTACAGCAGACAAGTTTATAAAGTCTCTTTTATCTTCATCTATTTATTTCAGTTCTGCCCATCTCTACAAAGACACTGGTGTTCAGCGCTCAACACACACCATTTCCTTCCAGTTTAATAGCTTTTATACAGTTTATATCAGCGAGTCACGCAAGGCCCTGAAGTGTTTCTGGAAAAAAATCAGTCCTACAAAGAGACTTTTGTGTTTGTATGGCAGCTTTCGGCGGAGAAGAAAGAGCCAGCATCAGACGACTGGATCTTCAAGCCTCGGATTCATGCGCCGGACAGGAAAACCCTCCGGCCTCGAGCGGCTCCCGTCCCGTGCCACGAGAGTCCACTCTCAGTCTCCAGGAACACATCTGTTGCATTTAATGGCGTCTTTGGCACATTTTCTGCAGACTGGGCCCAAACCTAACTCTGCTAACAGCTCCAGTGTAAAGTAGAGCTGAGATTCAGACATTACCTCTGCTTGACACAGCACATCTGGACTTCAATAACAGCAGGACGGGATTTTGTTTAATAAACCAACCAGTTGCTACAGCAGAAGCGTTTAGGTTACAGAGTGAGTTGGATCGAGCAAAATGTTCCTCCCGCGCATTTCAAACGCTTCTACAGCGACTGTTATACATCACACCCACTGCTATGAGTTTATTTACAGCAATATCAGCGTCATCGACCAGCCAGTTTAAACGCTAGTCAAACTCCTAATCATTACCTCAGCGTGTTATTTAAAGACCCGCTGGGACGCGCAGCTTTGTTTGATGCGCTGACGTGATTTCCACTGAAACAGGAAGCTGAGGCAGGACTTATTGAGTGGCTCCTCCCCCTTTTCAAACAGCCAATAGCATTTAGTTTCCCTCATAGACTGCGAGTCGTACTTGACGGCAGCGAATCAGAGCGCTGATGATAGGCCTGATTCAATAGTAGAGCTGTGAATAAATTTTAGCCATTTCATTTTTAATCAACGTACAGTTGAAAAACGGGATAAAACTCGAACGTTTGAGCAACCGAACACACACTACTAGGGGTGGCACGGTACATGAAAAAACATCCGAACCGTTCGGTTCGCTTGTCTCGGTTCGGTGCGTGTGTGCGTCGCACGGTTCGACGCATGCGCAGTGTAACCTCGTGCCCGTGACCTCAGACAGTGTGTTTACTTTTCGCGCGAAATAAGAGATGTGTGGACATGACAATGGACATGCATATGAGGCTTGTTCGACTTGAACCGGTGCTGCACAGACCGATCGATGAATAACATCAAAGTACCGCGAGAGCAACGGCTCCGTATGCTTTTCAATCACTCTCGCGGTACTTTGATGTCATAAACCGATCGGTCTGTGCAGCGCCGGTTCAAGTCAAACAAGCCTAGAGACAGTAAAAGTGGAGTATGGAGTGCTGCAGGTCTCGTCACGTATAGAAATGGCAAGTGGGAGATATAAGGAAGGCTAACCGGAGTTGGAGGATGCGCCAGCGTCGTATAAGTCCGTGTGGGAACATTTTGGATTTCATGTTACCTATGATATTTAAATATATACAGTGACACCAAGTTTAGATAAGAACTCCAGTCATATGTTTCCAAATACTGCACTTTAATTTCAAGTGAAAAAAGTGTATCCTCACTCTCAGGGAATAGAAGCATTGTTGATACTGTTTTTGTGTTGAGGTTGAACTTATGTTTCACTTTATGGTTATGCCTTTGCTATTGTTATAGCCTCGTTATAGGCAATTATGTGTAACATATTTTGACTTGTTTAAAAGATAGTGCTTTAAGAGTTCCTCTCTTTTTCTATTAAAAGATAAACATTTTGTAAGAGCTACACTGAAGTTAACAGTTTGATAAATGCAAGTTAATTTTAATCTTTGTGTGCTAAAAATGCATATAAGTCCTTGTAGAGATAGCAATACACATTCTCCTTTTTTGCCCAATAAACAAAAGCATTTCATCAATGTCTTCTCTCTTGCTGTATCAAAATGTCACCAAGCTTTCCTCAGAGATGGTCTCAATAATGTGCTTAAAGTCAAGTCAAATTCAGTTTGTGCATGATTACATGATATACATTTTTTTTTTTTTAATACTGTATCCTGAATTGTGGCTATAGCCTATATCATATGCTGAAGTACATTTCTGGAGTGTTAAAGATTAAAAGAAAAAATAACAACAAGAACCGTACAGAACCGAAAACCGTGACCCTAAAACCGTGATACGAACCGAACCGTGGGTTTTGTGAACCGTGCCACCCCTACACACTACCAACACATATTGCTCTGTGACGTGTCAACGCTCGCTTTGGCCAGGTGCTGTTTATAGCAGAGGGGGCGGACCTTCAGATTCTAGAGAGCATTTGATTGGACAGAAGATGTGATGAGAAGCTGAAGTCCGCAGTGATGTCATAAAAATCCCTGATCCATTTTAAGGATAAGTGAGAGACTCAATGCGGATGTTGTCATTGTTTTGAAACGCACCAGCTTATTCATAACCTTAAGGCTAACATATTCATTCTAAAAGCTAAAACGCTTAAATTATGGTTTCAGGGGGTCTTTAAGTCTATATGTTATGTGCCATTTTCATTTACATGGGTCAATCTCACCAAACCTGTCAAGAACATGGTTAAATTTCACTCCAAAAACAAAATAAAAAAACATTATAGTTAGAGATTAAATGAGATTGAAAAAAATACATTTGTGCAGAAATAACATTTTGGGTGAAGACATGTTTCCATTTAAAGTTGCAAATTTTACTTATGCACAAAATTGGAATATGGCATAAAACATTTGTGAATAAGGCAGCGTTTCCTTCCAATGTGTTCAAGAGAACAAAATCATCACTTCCTAGGAAACGGAACAAAATATCAGTAATAAAACTAAGTTTCTGCAATCGGGCTCTTTTCCCTCCATCATAAACGAGTGTGTCTCAGAGCGTCAGACGAAACTCAATAAACGCTGTCATGATCTCTAGCGTTGGGATGCTGGTGTTTGTGAACACACTCGTGTGAGACGCTTCTGGAGGGAATTAAACCAAATCATTCTGATCACACACTTCAACTCCGGCGTTTCAGAAACACCCAACCAACATCTGAGATGCTGCGATGTGATTGGTCCTTTTTTATTCTATGAAAATTTTTTAAAAAGTCTTTTGTTTTGAGGTGATACTATGTGCTGCAGGGAGGTTTTCTGACATTCATGTATCTCTCATGAATCCAGGCAAAGAAAGCAAGTATTACAGAAAGATGTGAGTTGGCAGTGATAACTTATTCACAGGTTATCTTCAACATAATGGAGGAAACCGGCCAGCAAAAAGCCTGAAGGGAAGACATTCTCCTGCTTTGCATGGCATCAAAAGAAAGCCTAATTACAGTCTTAAATTCTTTCGCCTCACTTCACTTTAGATCAAAGCTGCGTTGGTGTATTTGTTTTAGAGCAATAATGGTAAAAAAATAAACCACTTGCTGAAAGATCCTTTATTTTCTCCCTGTATAGTGAAGTTGGGCAAAGAAACAGTTAACAAATAGTTAAAGTCTCCCTGTAGTCAATAATTTTATCTCTTAAAACTCCTCTTTGATCACGAAAATTATATATTTAAAAGTTGTTTTCCTTTCAAAAATAAACTATTCATGCCTTAAAATATCTTGAATGTAACTCGACACCCTTGCCTCATTTAGTATATGCGGTTCTATGAATATGCAAATGAGCCCCGCCTCCACTCACTCACTCACTCAGCTCAGAGATCCACTTGTGACGTCAGAAACACCAGCGATTTCAAACCGTGTTTTTGAGACTGTCTTTGGTTCACTGGCAGTTTTAAGGAGAAAATACTCAGCAATGCTGTCGACTTATGAATTTACACATGGTTGGTCTTAAAGTTGCAGTAGGGAGTTTTGAGAAAATGTTGACTTAGCCTGAAAATTTGAACAAGCACAACTTCCAGGTCCAACCCCCTTGCTCTCTGCTGCGCTACAGCTCCTCCCTCCACAGCTCCTCCCTCCACAGCTCCTCCCTCCACAGCTCCTCCCTCCACAGCTCCTCCCTCCACAGCTCCTCCCTCCACAGCTCCTCCCCCACAGCTCCTCCCTCCACAGCTCCTCCCCCACAGCGGAGCCTGCCGTGAACGCGCAGGCTAGTAAACAGGACCACCGATGACGGCAGATTATAAACAGTTATGGAACATTCACTAATAGGGACGAAACATCAACGATATGCTTTACATTGACTATGGCCTGCCCATACTTTGACTACAAACTTGGTCCTCAAATCATTATGTATTTTGCAATACATGTAACTTTATAACGTTGCACTCTTTCTATAAGTTATAAATAGCTAGTAAGATAACGTTAAAGGATTAGTTCACTTTTAAAAAAAACTTTTGCTGATAATTTACTCACCCCCATGTCATCCAAGATGTCCATGTCTTTCTTTCTTCAGTCGAAAAGAAATTAAGGTTTTTGATGAAAACATTCCAGGCTTTTTCTCCATATAATGGACTTCAATAGGACACAAACGGTTCAAGGACCAAATGACAGTTTCAGTGCAGCTTCAAAGGGCTTTAAACGATACCAGACGATGAATAAGGGTCTTATCTAGCGAAACGATCGGTCATTTAAAAAATAAATAAAAAACTTTAAGTTTTATAAGCACAAATGCTCGCCTTGCTCTGTTCTGTGATGCACGTTCGTGACTCTCCTGTTTGAACTCGTTCATCAAAATGAACAAATCTTTTTCGAATCATTTCGTTCGTTGAATGAACGAAATGACTCCGAAAAAGACTCGTTCGAAATGAACGAATCTTTTTGCGAGTCATTTCGTTCGTTGAATGAACGAAATGACTCGGAAAAAAGATTCGTTCATTTGGATGAACGCGTTCGAACAGGAGAGTCACGAACGACGGTACGCGCTCGCGCTGTGCAAGAGAGGGGTGATCAGCGCGTACACGAGCGTGATTGACACTGCTAAGACATTCCTACTGGCTCTGATTGGTTGTTTCTGACCGGGAGCGGTGTATTTCTGCAAATGGCAATAGGACCACAGGGAGGAGCCAGAGGAGCTCGATTTTTTCCACAGATTATCTGTCTCATATTCTACTGTGAGGACATAATGACAGTTTTAACAAATATTTGTTTACAAAAGCTACCTATTGGAGCTTTAAAGCATATTAAAAACACCACATAGACATATAAACAACATTAAAAGCTGGATTTTCACCACAGGGAGACTTTAACCGTTCTAGAATTTGCACTTTTTCAGTATTTTTGAATCACTATTTTCCATGAATATACTGTTAAGTAAATCTTTTTTAATTAAATTAGTTTTTATTTTTTGTTTGATTGATGCTGATACTCAAAACTGCATATTTCATAATATCGTATGAATTTGTACTATAGAATTACAAAAAAAAGACAAAAAAGTAAGACCGTCACGTAAGCAGGGGACGTAAGCAGATCGTACGAAAAAGTACATGATATGTACGAATTTCATACGAATTAGCCACCAACTCAGCAAAACGTTCAATAGTTACGAGATTTGGTTATAAAAATGTGCTGCTTCTCTTTGCTATCAAACAACTCAATAATCTCTGCACTGAGACGTTCAAGCTGTAGCGTCTTGAATTGCAAGTCGTAACAAAGATATCCAGAAAAATGTTTAGGCAGAAAGAGGGGGGTCATGTGACGCTGGAAAGAGATACGCGTTCCCTAATAGTGGGGGTGAACGACAACCAACAGCTGCAACAATCCAGAGAAGAAGAAGACATATCAGTCTCTCACACTAACAACAATGCTCACGTCCCAAGCCTCAACACATCATCTGTGAAGCTGCACATGTACCGACACTCACAGTTCAAACGCTCATCACCCACAGGTTGGTTTGGTGTAATTGCAGGGGGTGTGTGTGTGTGTGTGTGTGTGTGTCCGCTCACTAAATGTGTGGCAAGCCCTGGCACGCTTTATCACGAGTCTCACACAGAGTTTCAGGTGAAAGACAGACGGAAACTCAGAGAGAAGAGCCCAACACTATCTGAAGTCAATGCATGATCATTCATTTGTAAGTCGCTTTGGATAAAAGTGTCTGCTAAATGATTAAATGTAGATGATCAAAGCATCTGTAAAGTTACGTAACCGCATTTATAAGTATTTCCACATATATAATCTTTAAACTTCAGTGAGTGTATCACGGTTTCTACAAAAATATGAAGCAGCACAACTGTTTTCAACACTGATAATAATCATAAATGTTTCTTGAGCAAGAATGAATCATATTTGAATGATTTCTGAAGGATCATGTGACACTGAAGACTGGAGTAATGATGCTGAAAACTCAGCTTTGATCACAGGAATAAATTACACTTTACTATATAATCACATAGAAAACAGCGGTTTTAAATTGTAATAATATTTCACAATATTACTGTTTTACTGTATTTTTAATCAAATAAATGCAGCCTTAGTGAGCAGAAGAGACTTCTTTCAAAAACATAAAAAAAAAACGTAATTACCCCAAACTTTTGACCGGTTTTGTATATAAACCCAAAAATGGCTTGCATACAGCAATGAAAAATGCTAAATGCGAATAAAAAAGTATTAACCATATAATCAGGCATAGTATATTGCAATAGAATCAGTCACTTGGTAATACGGCTAATACTCAGTGTGTGTTTATTTAATATGTTAGACTGGCAAATCTGCTGTTATTTATGCATTTACAAAACTGTCAATATTCCTCTTCAACATATGTCATATTATTTTGGGCCTACACACAGTTAATAGTATACATGTCTTGTTTATTTTGCCACATTGTTTCCAGTGTAAAATCTGGATGCTAAGGCAAAAGCAATGGAGAAGCACTGATTTAACAGCCATAAATCCACAAACAGGACCAATACAACACAGAGAACAGACGAACACTGTAGTTGAGGACAGAGGAGGCTTAATAATTGTTTTAACATGTAGGTGAGAATTGATGTTGCTCTCTAGTGTCAGCAAATAAGATTTAGACGCATTAAAGCGTGTTTGTCTCCTCAACACAGGGTGTGATCCTGAGTTAATCTCAGCTAGTCAACGTCCCACCGGGCCGATCACAGCCCTGCTGACTGAATCAGATAAGACCAGTGTCCCCAGGGCCGCAGAAGAATAGCTGTCTCATTCCTGAAGAGACGCAAGTCAAAACACACATTTACATTGAGAAACACTGAGATATGCTAAACACATCCTTATCAAGGTGAGAAAGAGCCTTGATCATAGGCTTGCAGTGTGAAGCATGCGTTACACACGACAGTATACGCAGGACCGAGTGTTTTTGTCTTTCTGATCCACGCCCAGATACCGTTGTGTGTGTTTCAGACCCACGCCTTCAGCATTAGTGTGTTCACAGGTCAAAATGAAAGCTTGACTGCAGAGATTTCACCAGTGTGAACGGCGCGCACTGATTCGGATCAGAAACCGGTTTAGAGATCACAACCTATTGCCCTTTAAATGACACAGTGATGATGTTTCGAGATGAATCATCAACAACAAATGTAAATAAAGTGAAACTGAGCAATTTTATAAATAAACCAAGTAAATTAAGTACTTGGTTTATTTATAAAATTGCAATTTTACACCTGAATTTTACAATTTTAAACCCAACAGTTGTGTTTATCCATATTTGACAATTGAAACAACCCATCATTTTTTGTGTATGGTAATATATATATATATATATATATATATATATATATATATATATATATACTTCATTTACTTGGTTTACATTTGTTGTGGATATGGATAAACAGATGTTTGTAAAATTCAGTAATATTTTAAACATTACTGAAAATATTTGACCGTTGAAACAACCCAGTATTTTGGTACTTCATTTATTTATAAAATTGCATTATATCACTTACTTTACATTTGGGTTTCGCTTTTTTACATCACTGTTGTTTTTTTTTTTTTTTTTTTTTTTTCTCAAACATGAGTTGAAACAACACAGTATTTTTTTTGTTTTGTTTTTTAGAGTGTAACGTTAACTGATGTATGTGTCAGTTAATGTAAACTGTGTGTGCTGGAATCTCGTGAGAGCCGTGAATAATTAATATGGCACTCACTTGAGAAAGTACTTCTGTCCGTTGGGGGTGTAGGCCATCTCCCAGCCCGGGGGTAGCGGCAGCTCCTCGGCCACGTCGAAGGACTGGTGTCGGATGTGCGAGTGGTGTCGAGCGGGGTTCGGGACGCCCAGCGCGCCCGCGGGCAGCTGCAGCGACGCCGGGGAGGAGTGCGAGCGGACATGCGTCGCCTGGAGCCGCGGGGGGAGGCCGCCCGAGTCCGTGCTGGACTGCCGAGAGTGCGAACCCGAGTCCGGCTCCTTGAAGAACGACTCGGGTAGATGCTTGTTCCTCCAGGAGCTGCTGATCTTGGGGTTCATGACGGAGTTGAAGAGAGCCTCCAGGTCCGTGTCAAGGTCTTTGGCGACATGGATGACCTGCTGGCCCGGTAACGGCTGGAGAGGGTTGCCGCTCATCGTGTCAAACAATAACAAACAAGCCGAAGTTATTCGATTAAAAAATGGCCTGTGAAAATCCTGTAGGAACTTCTTTGGTTAGGCCTGTTTTTTTTTTCTTTTCTTTTCTTTCTTTGGTAAAAGTTGTTTCGCTCGACTTTAAAAGCTTTTAAAAGTCTTTAAAAAGTTGTCATAAAACTAGAGGAGTGTATGTCATGTTGTCCCGCATTGAGTTTTTTTTCCCGCAGATTATTCCTCCTGCGCTCCGTAACTTTCCTGCGTCCGCTGGCGGAGTTTCTGTCCCGATGGAAAGTTTGTAAACTCAAGCTTTTCCCCTCTCTCTCTCTCTCTCTCTCTCTCTCTCTCTCTCTCTCTCTCTCTCTCTCTCTCTCTCTGCGCGAATCCTGTATCAGCTCATGAATATTCAACGACTCGGGAACTCATGAATATTTAATGATCAGTTTCTTTCATAACAGCAGCAATGGACTATAAATGGATTATGAAATTAACAACTCCACAAATAAACTTTTTTTAAAATTGTATTGCTGCTGTAATGATATTCGAAACCAGACTTTTAAAGTTTTTTTTTTGTTTTTTTAATCATAATTATCTACATATTTTATTGTAATCCGTTAAATTAGTTTATAATTTCCATTTACTGTTTTTCTACTATGTTACATTAAAAATTTAAATATATGTATTAATATTATATGTTAAATATTAATTATACGTTTTAATTAAATTTTAAACAACACACTGGGAATAAATAATACATACTATGCATTTAATCATCAACTTGTTAGTTCAAAGCAATTTAAAATATTACAAAACACCTAACATTTTTATCCAGAATTCCCAAATACAATTTATTCAATATTGTAATATTCTAATGTATGTTATTTAATCTATTAACTCATACCTTAAATCATTAGTGTTAATGTATTAAATTGCATGTATTTTTAATGAGTGAAGTGATAATAAAGCTGAAATAAAATCAAATATTATGGCTTGGCAAAAAATATGCCTTGGCAACTAATAATATAAGTTAAAGTGCTGAAGTAACTAAAACTGAAATAAAAATAAAGCGAAATAGAAAGCACATGAAAATCGAATAAAAATGACTAAAGAACATAAAATAAATTAAAACATACTAAAATATGTAAAAAAAATAAAATAAAATGTTTATAATGTTGAATAGAAAAAATGTTAAAGTTTATTGAACAAATTATTTAATTTGTTATTGTAATTATAATGTTTATTAGTAATAACAATGTTTTTATTGCATTTTCACATTCAGTAATGTATTAAATAATGTAATAACTAATGTGATATACTTAATGTATAAGTTATATAATGTTTTATATAGTTATATAATTAAATATTTTGTGTTATAATAATAATACTTTTATGTATAGGTTTCTTTTAGAACACGCATAAAGCAGTAATAAACAAAGCAATACAAAAACACAAACATATAATTATGTAACAATAAAAATTAATCAATCAAATTAATAAAAGCTATTCGAAACAAACTGGAAAATGTTTTATTAGGAGATCCAATGATTCATTTCATTGTCACGGTATGAGTCATTGTGACTTAATGTGGCCCAGTCAAAGTTACTGAGGAAGACTCCAGTGTTTGTGATGAGGAAGAGTCCATCTGTGATGAGGAACCGTTGTGTTGAGCTAATGTTAGCTCCGAAACTCAGAGTTCAGAAACACACCTGTCCCGAGCAGACCGAGCCTCCAAAAGTGCACTCAAAACAGCTTTACTACTGTATTTATAGGAGCTGTATGAAAATGTTCATGTATTAATCTCTTTTTTATTGCCAATGTGTGTCCAGCTTGTGACGAAACTTAAAAAATGAGACCTTCCCAAGTCAAGTCAAGTCACCTTTATTTATATAGCGCTTTTTACAATACAGAGTGTTTCAAAGCAGCTTTACAGAGATAACAGGAAAATAAAGTTGTAATAGTATTGTTAAATTCAAAATTAAATGTTAAATGTCCCCAACTAAGCAAGCCAAAAGCCAATGGCGAATAAAGCGACAGTGGCAAGGAACCAAAACTCCATCAGGTACAGAATGGAGAAAAAAACCTTCAGGGGGCCAGTCCTCCTTTGGCCAACGAACGAACAGTGTATGATTATAATTCAGGCAGCATTACAGGTCAGAAGTCAGATTGGATCAGAACTTCCCTGGCACTTCAGGGATGCGTTGTTGTCGTGTCCATGTGATGGTCCTTCCTCAGATCTGGATACGGCCTGGATCCGGCGATTTGCGGTAAACCTCGGGATAAACAGAGAGACTAATATTAGCGTAGACACCATCCTTCTTATGATGTACAAAGTACATCAGGATTTATGGGAAGTGTTCCCGATCCCGGCTGATCTAAACTATGCAGCCTAACATTGAATTATAGAAGTCTATAATGTGTTATGAGTATGCTAGGCCAAAGAGATGTGTTTTTAGTCTAGATTTGAACTGACAGACTGTGTCTGCTTCCCGGACCATGTTAGGAAGATTGTTCCAATGTTTTGGTGCTAAATAGGAAAAGGATCTACCGCCAGCAGTCGATTTAGATATTCTAGGTATTATCAACTGGCCAGAGTTTTGAGATCGCAATAGACATGAAGGAGTATAATGCGTTAAGAGCTCGCTCAAGTACTGCAGAGCTAAACCATTTAGTGCTTTGTAAGTAACCAGCATTATTTTAAAATGTATACAATGTTTAATAGGGAGCCAATGCAGTGTTGACAGAACCGGGCTAATATGGTCATACTTCCTGGTTCTGGTAAGAACTCTAGCGGCTGCGTTTTGGACCAGCTGTAGTTTGTTTATTAAGAGTGCAGGGCAACCACCCAGTAGAGTATTACAATAATCTAGCCTTGATGTCATGAACGCATTAACTAATTGTTCCGCATTTGTCATTGAAAGCATATGACGCAATTTAGATATATTTTTAAGATGGAAAAATGCGTTTTTACAGATTCTAGACACGTGACTTTCAAATGAAAGATTGGTATCAAAGAGCACACACACACACACACACACACACACACACACACACACACACACACACACACACACACAAACACACACAGACACACACACAGAAACACACACACACACACAGAGGTTCCTAACCGACGACGAGGACTTGACAGAGCAGCATCAAGTGTTAGACGGTATTCTAGGTTATTATTACGTGTGGAAGTTTTTTGTCCAATAATTAGAATCTCTGTTTTTTCAGAATTAGGTAGTAGGAAATTACTAGTCATCCAATTTTTTATATCAACTATACATTCCGCTAATTTTGTGAATTGGTAAATTTCGTTAGGTTTTGAAGAAATATGGAGCTGACTATCATCAGCATAACAGTGAAAACTAATTCCATGTTTCCTAATGATATCTCCTAAGGGTAGCATGTACAGAGTGAACAGCAGCGGTCCTAGTACTGAGTCTTGTGGTACGCCATACTGAACTTGTGATCGATAAGACATCTCTTCATTTACTGCTACAAACTGATAACGGTCAGATAAGTATGATTTAAACCATGCTAGTGCAATTCCACTAATGCCAACATAATTTTCGAGTCCATTTAAATGAATGTTGTGGTCAATAGTATCAAATGCAGCACTAAGATCAAGTAACACTAATAGCGAGATACAACCACGATCGGATGATAAGAGCAAATCATTTGTGACTCTAATGAGAGCAGTCTCAGTACTATGATACGGTCTAAATCCTGACTGAAAATCCTTGCAGATATCATTTCTTTCAAGAAAGAAACACAGTTGTGAGGATACTGCTTTTTCTAATATCTTTGACAGAAAAGGCAGATTCGAGATCGGCCTGTAATTGACTAATTCTGTAGGATCAAGTTGCGTTTTTTTAACAAGCGGTTTAATCATAGCCAGCTTAAAGGTTTTTGGTATGTATCCTAGAGACAAAGATGAATTAATAATATTAAGAAGAGGATCTATGACCTCTGGAAGCATCTCTTTCAATAGTTTAGTCGGTATAGGGTCTAACAGACATGTTGTCGATATAGATGATTTAAGGAGTTTAGACAATTCTTCCTCTCCTATAGCAATGAATGAATCGAATGTTTCGTCAGTGAGACTATAATGCACTCCCTGATGCGATACTGTAGTAGATGGTTGCATAGTTATAATTTTGTCCCTGATATTATCGATCTTATAAGTGAAGTAGTTCATAAAGTCATTACTGCTGTGTTTCTTGGAAACTTTTGGGCTTGAAGCTTTCTTTTTCGTTAGTTTAGCCACTTTTTCAAATAAATACGTAGGATTATTTTTATTTTCTTCTAATAGGGTTGAAAAATAAGCAGATCTAGCAGCTTTTAAAGCCTCTCTGTATGCAATCGAGCTCTCCTTCCATGCAATCTGAAATACCTCTAGTTTAGTTTTCTTCCAGTTTCGCTCCATTTTTCTGGCTGCTCTCTTAAGGGCCCGGGTGTGCTTGTTGTACCACAGCGTTGGACTATTTTCTTTAATCTTCTTTAAGCGCAGCAGAGCAACTGTCTAAAGTGCTGGAAAAGAGAGAGTTAAAAGTTTCTGTTGCAATATCAAGTTCCTGTTCCCAGACATAGATTGCCTGTAGTCTGATTATTAGGCTATGTGAAGGACTCGGGTAATTTTTCCCGGGAAAATCCAAAAGGTGTGTTTATAGTCAAAGTATCGTAACAGTGTAAATGAACTAACGTCATCTGTCGACATGACGGCTGCGTCTGAAATCTAGAAGCTTGTTTCCGCCACAGAATGAAACTTTTAAAACGATAATTGTGACTTTTTATCTCACAATTGCGAGTTTATATCTCCAACATTCTCAGAATTGCGAGACATGAAGTCCAATTCTAAGGGAAAAAAGACTGACTTTTTTCACAATTCTGACTTTATAACTCACAATTTTAACTTTATATCACGCAATTCTGACTTTATATCACGCAATTCTGACTTTATATCACGCAATTCTGACTTTATAACTAGCAATTCTGACTTTATAACACGCAATTCTGACTTTATCACACAATTCTGACTTTATATCACGCAATTCTGACTTTATATCACGCAATTCTGACTTTATAACTCGCAATTTTAACTTTATATCACGCAATTCTGACTTTATAACTCAGAATTTTTACTTTATATCACGCAATTCTGACTTTATAACTCGCAATTCTGACTTTATAACACGCAATTCTGACTATATCACGCAATTCTGACTATATCACGCAATTCTTACTTTATAACACGCAATTCTGACTTTATATCACGCAATTCTGACTTTATATCACGCAATTCTGACTTTATAACTCGCAATTCTGACTTTATAACTCGCAATTCTTACTTTATATCTTGCAGTTCTGACTTTATATCACGCAATTCTGACTTTATATCTCGCAATTCTGACTTTATAACTTGCAGTTCTGACTTTATAACTCGCAGTTCTGACTTTATAACTCGCAGTTCTGACTTTATATCTCACAATTCTGACTTTATATCATGCGATTCTGACTTTATAACTTGCGATTCTGACTTTATAACTCGCAATTCTTTATATCTCAAAGTTCTGACTTTATATCACGCAATTCTGACTTTATAACTCGCAGTTCTGACTATAACTCGCAGTTCTGACTTTATATCATGCGATTCTGACTTTATAACTTGCAGTTCTGACTTTATAACTCGCAGTTCTGACTTTATATCTCGCAATCCTGACTTTATATCACGCAATTCTGACTTTATAACTCGCAATTCTTACTTTATATCACGCAATTCTGACTTTATATCATGCGATTCTGACTTTATAACTTGCAATTCTGACTTTATAACACATGCAATTCTGACTTTATATCTCGCAGTTCTGACTTTATAACTCGCAGTTCTGACTTTATATCTCGCAATTCTGACTGTATAACTCGCAGTTCTGACTTTATAACTCGCAGTTCTGACTTTATATCTCGCAATTCTGACTGTATAACTCGCAGTTCTGACTTTATAACTCGCAGTTCTGACTTTATAACTGGCAGTTCTGACTTTATATCTCAAAGTTCTGACTTTATATCATGCAATTCTGACTTTATAACTCGCAGTTCTGACTTTATAACTCGCAGTTCTGATTTGTATCAAGCAATTCTGACTTTATAACTCGCAGTTCTGACTTTATATCTCGCAATTCTGACTTTATAACTCGCAGTTCTGACTTTATAACTCGCAGTTCTGACTTTGTATCAAGCAATTCTGACTGTATAACTCGCAGTTCTGACTTTATAACTTGCAGTTCTGACTTTATATCTCGCAGTTCTGACTTTATATCACGCAGTTCTGACTTTATATCTCGCAATTCTGACTTTATATCTCGCAGTTCTGACTTTATATCACGCAGTTCTGACTTTATATCTCGCAATTCTGACTTTATAACTCGCAGTTCTGACTTTATATCTCGCAATTCTGACTTTATAACTCGCAGTTCTGACTTTATATCTCGCAATTCTGACTTTATAACTCGCAGTTCTGACTTTATATCTCGCAGTTCTGACTTTATATCACGCAATTCTGACTTTATAACTCGCAGTTCTGACTTTATAACTTGCAGTTCTGACTTTATAACTCGCAGTTCTGACTTTATATCTTGCGGTTCTGACTTTATATCACGCAATTCTGACTTTATAACTCGCAGTTCTGACTTTATATCATGCAATTCTGACTTTATATCTCGCAATCCTGACTTTATAACTTGCAGTTCTGACTTTATAACTTGCAATTCTTATATCACGCAATCCTGACTTTATATCTCGCAATTCTGACTTTATATCACGCAATTCTGATTTTATAACACGCAATTTTGACTTTATATCACTGAATTCTGACTTTATATCACCTAATTCTGACTTTATAACTCACAATTCTGACTTTATAACTCGCAATTCTTACTTTATAACACGCAATTCTGACTTTATATCTCGCAATTCTGACTTTATATCACGCAATTCTTACTTTATAACACGAAATTCTTACTTTATATCACACAATTCTGACTTTATAACACAATTGTGACTTTCTAACTCTTAATTGTAACTTTATATCACGCAAATCTGAATTACCTTTTTTATTTTGTGGAGGAAACAAGCTTCCTTAGAAATCGCACACTCTTGAGAAAGAACATATTTTGAATAAGTACTTACTGTAAGTGCACTAAAAAAGTATGTTCTATATAGTATGAGTGTGTGTATCCTGACTTTATATCATGCAATTCTGACTTTTTCATCTCACAATTCTGACTTTATATCACGCAATTCTGATTTTATATCACGCAATCCTGACTTTATATCACGCAATCCTGACTTTATATCACGCAATCCTGACTTTATATCTCGCAATTCTGACTTTATATCTCGCAATTCTGACTTTATATCACGCAATCCTGACTTTATATCATGCAATTCTGACTTTTTCATCTCACAATTCTGACTTTATATCTCGCAATTCTGATTTTATAACACGCAATCCTGACTTTATATCACGCAATCCTGACTTTATATCACGCAATCCTGACTTTATATCTCGCAATCCTGACTTTATATCATGCAATTCTGACTTTTTCATCTCACAATTCTGACTTTATATCACGCAATTCTGATTTTATATCACGCAATCCTGACTTTATATCACGCAATCCTGACTTTATATCACGCAATCCTGACTTTATATCTCGCAATTCTGACTTTATATCTCGCAATTCTGACTTTATATCACGCAATCCTGACTTTATATCATGCAATTCTGACTTTTTCATCTCACAATTCTGACTTTATATCTCGCAATTCTGATTTTATAACACGCAATCCTGACTTTATATCACGCAATCCTGACTTTATATCACGCAATCCTGACTTTATATCTCGCAATCCTGACTTTATATCATGCAATTCTGACTTTTTCATCTCACAATTCTGACTTTATATCACGCAATTCTGATTTTATAACACGCAATCCTGACTTTATATCACGCAATCCTGACTTTATATCACGCAATCCTGACTTTATATCTCGCAATCCTGACTTTATATCACGCAATCCTGACTTTATATCTCGCAATTCTGACTTTATATCTCGCAATTCTGACTTTATATCACGCAATCCTGACTTTATATCACGCAATCCTGACTTTATATCACGCAATCCTGACTTTATATCTCGCAATTCTGACTTTATATCTCGCAATTCTGACTTTATATCACGCAATCCTGACTTTATATCACGCAATCCTGACTTTATATCACGCAATCCTGACTTTATATCACGCAATCCTGACTTTATATCTCGCAATTCTGACTTTATATCTCGCAATTCTGACTTTATATCTCGCAATTCTGACTT
This sequence comes from Gila orcuttii, assembly GCA_026230005.1. Taxonomy (NCBI): domain Eukaryota; kingdom Metazoa; phylum Chordata; class Actinopteri; order Cypriniformes; family Leuciscidae; genus Gila; species Gila orcuttii. The sequence goes on from JAPDVR010000020.1 coordinate 41,911,080, forward strand.
TATATCACGCAATTCTGATTTTATAACACGCAATTTTGACTTTATATCACGCAATCCTGACTTTATATCACACAATTCTGACTTTATAACTCGCAATTCTGACTATATATCACGCAATTCTGACTTTATAACACGAAATTCTTACTTTATATCACACAATTCTGACTTTATAACACAATTCTGACTTTCTAACTCTTATGAATCGCACACACTCTCTTGAGAAAGAACATATTTTGAATAAGTACTTACTGTAAGTGCACTAAAAAAGTATGTTCTATATAGTATGAGTGTGTGTGTAGTATGAATGGAATCTGGACGTACTACATCAGTTATATTGTCATGATATCATGTGACCGTCCCTTCACTGTTGTTCATAAATCCTCTCCCATGGCCTCATGGGATAATAAAGTGTCCATCATATGAACTCTTCAGAACCTCAACTGATCAGCGGGTACTTTTTGTTTACTCTAAATTCGGAAACTTTTTTGTCACATACTGTTTTTTGCCTACTGTATAGTAGCAACTCTACATAGAGCCGCTTTAAACGTTTTGCATTTGCATATACAATTTTCCATTCATTTGGATTACACAGTTTTAACATAAACTGATAAACTTAATGTAATGCATATTTGTCAGTCATATATAAATAAAACAATTAAGATTTCTCTAATTGTACTAATAAACTCAATGCGTTCTAAATACACAAAAGCAGTTTATATTTTTTATCATCTATAAATAACATTTTTGTACTTACAAAGTACATAGTTATATTGGATATTTGAGTAAATTGTGTTTTATAAAAAAATGAAAACCTTTATTTAAACATGTTGTACATGATGATAAAATGTTATGTGTTAAGTCACTCAATCAACATTTTGTTCATTTAAAAGCCAGACGTCATTGTTAATGTTGTCATTTTAATGTTTAGATAGAAAGTGCAAAGTGCTGCTAATTTTATTAGTTTGCTTGGTGAAATGAATTCAGTGTGTGTATCTGTACTTTTTGAACATTTCCATAACATTTGAACAATACCGTGATTGATCACCTATAATCGTGATATGAAATGTGCATACCGCTTCATCTCTAGTTGATGAATTATGACAAGCTTATAGTGTTTATATCATTCCTGCAAACTCGTCGCATTTGTAAAAAGCGCAGCTGCATTGTAGACTGGGTTTACTGCTATATTTATGCTGTTCTTAAAATATATAAAATGTGTAATTATTAAAATACTAAATTTTAATAATTAATAAAAACTGAAATCTATAGATTTGTTAAAATATTTTATTCGTTTTAGAAGTTAAACTTCACATAAATTCAACATTTAATAATAATGTGCATTAATTATTCATGCACGTTTATGCCAATTTTGTCTCTGTCTTCATCATTTTTTTTTATACATTTTGAAATGTAATCACTTGGTCCACCTCTTATTTTTAGACCCCTTCCACCAGATACTTTTCCACACCATAGAAATATTAAAAAAGAATAAACAGAGCAATTCTAAGAGGGTCCTCGCACCAAGGACAAAAGTGCTACTTATTGTTATTATTATGTTTTTGTAATTATATAATAACAGATATTGGACTAGCTAATACTAACTATTATTGTTAATACAAATATTTCAGACCAGGCACAGAGCACTGAGACCCTACAGCCGCACTGCATTCTGGGATGTGCACTTGCATGCGCTGCTCTCGTGTCTGTGTAATACTGTTAAAGTTACACCACAACCTCTTGGTAAAGCCAACTATAGCACAAGGGAGTGGATGACTTAGCTAACTTTAGATTAAACGTTAGCAATTAGCAAATTAATCATTATCCTGACACACGGAAACAGTTTGCTGAAATCCAACAACAGCTGAATGACTCATGATCATCATAACTGACTGAAGGAAGAAAGAAAGTTTGCTTCAGGCAGTTTTTACTCAAAGTAAACCTGATACCAGTTTTTTTGCATTAAAGTCACCCTGAAATCAAAATTTAAAAGCCTTATATTTTTTATGGGATACTGCAGTGTTTATTATAAATGTTTTATCTGTGCACATCATTAATGTTTTAAATTAATGTTCCTGGTAATCTCGAATTAGAATAACTTCTCTTGCAGCATCTCTTCTCTTCCCTGATGACGAGGGCGGGGCTATAACCTGTCAATCACATGAGATCAGCCAATAGCAAACCACAACCAGCCAATCAACTCACCACGGACAAAATCAAGCCCCGCCCACATTTGTTCTTGTTCCTGAAGCGTTTCACTCAGAAATACGACACAATAGAGAAGAAAAGACCAGCGCAACTTCAGTTTAATGCTGACTTAATAGGATGAATAGGATGTGTGTGTTTATGTTTTTATTACAGTAACTGATGAAAAACAAATAAAAACACATGAATACAGTTCAAATGTTAACAGTGCAATGCGTATTGAGGAAAAAGGCAGTTTAATGGTCATCTTGTTCTTATTACCAGGTCCATTCGGACTCTCGAGCACAAGAATGAGGACATCTGGCATTTACATATAAAGTGTGGCACTCTCAGCTGCACTTCACACAGAACTCTGCAGATGTAGTAAGTGCAGGAAATGCTAAAACACTGCAGATTCAGCCTGATCATTACTCTGCACTGTGAACACTTAAGAAAGAGTGCAATAACTGATCAATATGACATTCAGTAAAATTGGTCTTAAATGTGCATTAGTGCTGGGAACGTAAACCCCTTGCCCAAAGATACACACGATACACCCTTCAGCTCCATGTGCACATACTTATTATAAAGCAAAGGCATCTGTTAATACTTATGGCACAAATGAATCTATCAAATCTGCATCAAATTTTCTCTAAGAAACAACTAGAGCATCACTGGTTTAAAGGGATAGTTCACCCAAAAATGAAAATTCTGTCATTATTTACTCAACCGATCATGTCGTTCCAAACCCGTAAGACTCTGTTCATCTTTGAAACACAAATGAAGATATTTTTAATGAATTCTGAGATCTTTCTGTCCCTCCATTGACAGCTACGCAACTACCACTTTGACGCTTCAAAGTTCATAAAGAGATTGAAAAGCGAATCCATATGAATTGAGTGGTTTAGTCCAAATGTTCTGAAGAGACTCAATCACTTTATTTGATGAACAGATTGAATTTAGTCTTTCATTCACATATAAACATTGATCAGGAGATGTACATGGAGCACATCAGATATGGTAAACAGAAGCTCAAGCATGAGAACCAATTAGGTTCATTCACGCATCATCATGTCACGCAATTACAGTCGAGTTTCTGTTTATGTGCGCTGATCAATGTTTATGTGCTAAATTCAATGTGTTCTCTTCAGATCTGGATTCCTCAGATCTGCAATCCATATGCATTTCTTTTACAATCTCATTTGTGAGCTTTTTGTAGCATCAAAGTTTTGGGTGAATAGACATAAGTAGCTCAGATTTCATTAAAATATCTTCATTTGTGTTCTGAAGATGAACCAGAGTCTTACGGGTGTTGTCCTCTACTTGATGTTGCGCAGCACGCGTCTGCAGTGGCCGCTCTTGAGCTCGGCCAGCGCTCGCTCCAGCTCCTGGATGAGCTTCTGCAGGGTGGAGGGGTCCGTCTGCAGCACACGGGCCCTGAGACCCGGCCCGTCCTCCAGGACCAGCTTCAGGGTCACGCTGGGCTTCAGCTGATGGCGGAGAGCCCGGCTGGACAACTGCAACGATACACACACACACACACACACAAACACCGTTAGGATACAGCTAGAGGTCATGTGACACTTTTATGCCTGGCAAACTTTAACATGTAGGGCCTTTTGGCATTTAAAAAGAATGCAATTTGTTATTAATTTAATAACAATTTAATTAATATAATTAATTTGTTAATTATTAACAAAATTAATTATGTATGTTAGTTAACATAATTAATTATGCAATTTGTTAATAATTTGCATAATTCCTACAAATTATGCATTTGTAGGAGTTTCCCTTTCAGATGCAACATTTATAGGAGGACAGTATTTAAATGAATCATGCAACGTGATTTACTAACGTTTGCGCACGTCAATTGACTGGTATTTCCGCCATTATTTATGCCAATAAAAACATGTCTTAAACCAGATGTAATTTGCGCTGCTCTTGGTAGATTGTGTTGGTCATCATGGAAATGACTCGGCTGTGTCTGTGTCCTTTAATGTGTGTGTCGTCAGCGGATCACGAGCAGAGCTTTACACTCTAATGCTAATCTGCCCTGTTTAGTCAATCTGGCCCATGGTTTACTGAGACATTTGGTGTAATTCTGCTTGCAATATCTGTAAACTTGTCAGCTAGATAAAATGACCTAGATGGTTTTTAGTTTGGTCAAAACTACAATTTTTTTTTAATAATTTTCCAGCAAAACTGTATATAGGAGTATTGCTGTCTTGGTGTTTACTGTATAATCATAACTATAATTTTCAGCTATTGTTGCAGTTTTTAAAATAAATAAATAAAAAAGTGTAAAAATGTATAATAACAATGATATTTTTTAACTAATTTTGAAGTAAATAAATAATGCATGTAAAAATCACAATTTTCCCTATAAAGTTTGAAATTTAAAGTGATAAATTTGAGTAGAAAATTATAGATTTAAAGTGCCCTTATTATGGATTTTTGAAAATGACCTTTCATGTAGTGTGTAATATAGCTCTAAGTGAATGAAAACATCCTGCAAAGTTTTAAATCTGAAAGTGCACCGTATATAAAGTTATTGTCTTTCAAAAGTGAGAGTAGACTCTGAGTCAATGAAATGAATCGTTTTTCAAACGAGTCCTAAGCCGTTTCGTTGTGACGTCAAGACGAAACATTAGCATATAGCGCGCAGACACCAGGGAAACTCGAACACTGCAGCTGATTCCTGTGGACACTGGATAGCATCATGTCCAGAAGACGCTTTGCTCTACAATGTGAAGGTAAAGCCATTTTTTTTTATTTCTTTTTTTTCACTGCCCAATGACGAGCATGTGAAGAATCAGTGGTTAAAATTAATCTTTTCCACGATACCACAGCAGTGTAATCCTAAACTTCTGCTGTTCCCTTTATTTTACTGATGACTGCTTCTCAAATCTCGGAGTTCAATGCAGGATTCGCAAACCGCTTGCTCTTGAAAGATGGTGTTCAAAATACTTAGGTTTGAGTTTTATGTCGTGTACGTCTCCTGCTAACTGGCTAACTCACATTATTACTGTCTTTCTGAAATACTTCTGCTGATCAGCTGATTCACGCTAGAGCTCAGCTAATGTATGCACTGTTATTGATACAGTTTCCACATGTTCACCGTTATATTTTCACAATATATCACAACAGACTGAGCTGTCTGGCCAATCACAACAGACTGAGCTGTCGACCAATCACAACAGACTGAGCTGTCGAACAATCACAACAGACTGAGCTGTCGAACAATCACAACAGACTGAGCTGTCGAACAATCACAACAGACTGAGCTGTCTGGCCAATCACAACAGACTGAGCTGTCGAACAATCACAACAGACTGAGCTGTCTGGCCAATCACAACAGACTGAGCTGTCGAACAATCACAACAGACTGAGCTGTCTGGCCAATCACAACAGACTGAGCTGTCTGGCCAATCACAACAGACTGAGCTGTCTGGCCAATCACAACTGACTGAGCTGTCGAACAATCACAACAGACTGAGCTGTCTAGCCAATCACAACAGACTGAGCTGTCGAACAATCACAACAGACTGAGCTGTCTGGCCAATCACAACAGACTGAGCTGTCTGGCCAATCACAACTGACTGAGCTGTCGACCAATCACAACAGACTGAAATGTCGACCAATCACAACAGACTGAGCTGTCGACCAATCACAACAGGCTGAGCTGTCTGGCCAATCACAACAGACTGAGCTGTCTGGCCAATCACAACAGACTGAGCTGTCGACCAATCACAACAGGCTGAGCTGTCGACCAATCACAACAGACTGAGCTGTCGACCAATCACAACAGGCTGAGCTGTCTGGCCAATCACAACAGACTGAGCTGTCTGGCCAATCACAACAGACTGAGCTGTCGACCAATCACAACAGACTGAGCTGTCTGGCCAATCACAACAGACTGAGTATCTTGCAGAAAGGAGGGATTTAGAGAGATTGGTTCATCTGACGAGTCGTTTGAGAATCATTGAAACTGTGGTGATGTGCAAATGTATATTATGAGAAGATTAAACAGTGTTCTGAGCTTTGATGCATGTAAAACTGTTGTAGGAGACTCCAAAACAACATTAGGAAACTTTAAAATAGCATAATAGGGGCACTTTAACATTAACAAAAATGTTAAATGTGAATTTTGTTTGTGCTCATGTTTTGTCATTAGAGGACCAAAAAAAAAACTATTTATCAATAATTTGCTTTTATTTTTAAATCTTCAGTAGACTATACTTTTTAAATTTAGTTAAAGGTTTAGTCATTTTGGATCGTACATTTGTCTATTTTATTAGTTTAAAATATTTCTTTTTAGCTAGATTTTTTTTTTTCAGTTTTAGTTTTAGTCATTTTGGTACTTCAACTTCAAGTAGTAGTTTTTCATCTAATATTTATATTTTAGTTTTTCATCTAACATTTAGATTTCACTCTATTTGGTCTTTATTTCGAATAACCAGACTGATTTCTGTTAGTTCTAGTTACCAGCTGATGTTTGTCCTAAGACTGGCTGTGTTCTGCACCTGAACGTCGAGCCTCCACTCCAGGTCGTGGTAATGTGGGAGGCCGGGGGCGAGTTTGCCCAGGATCTGCCGGATCTCCTTCCTGTTCTCCAAATACAGCTGGAGAAGAAGCTGATTGAGCTCCTCTGAGAATCCCAACACCAGCACTGAGTCCTGGAAATCCTCCTCTGAAACCTGCAGATTACACATGGACACGTGCTATGAAGCGAGGGCTCTCTGTCCCGCAGTGTCTGAGGAGGATCAGTGCACACACACCATGAGTTTGGCGCTCTCTGTGAGGAGGTACATCAGTCCCTCCACCCCGTGCTGGACGCTCTCGGCTGGCACATTCAGCTTCCCTGCCACAGCATCAACACATCAGCTCATACACACATCAGCTCATCAGCTCATACACACGTCAGCTCATCAGCTCATACACACGTCAGCTCATCAACTCATACACACATCAGCTCATACACACATCAACACATCAGCTCATACACACGTCAGCTCATCAGCTCATACACACGTCAGCTCATCAACTCATACACACATCAGCTCATACACACATCAACACATCAGCTCATACACACATCAGCTCATACACACATCAGCTCATACACACATCAGCTCATACACACATCAGCTCATACACACATCAACACATCAGCTCATACACACATCAACACATTAGCTTATACACACATCAACAACATCAGACCATCAACAACAGCACAGTAACACCACACAACTTCACTCACGTGCCGCTCCCTCGAAGATTTTAGGGTTTGAGCCCTTTTTCAGAAACTCCACAGCAATTCGGCCAAACTCTCCAACAACTGGCACACAGAAAACCACACTGAAGATCATATATGATGCTTTATTATTATTTTGATTATGATGTGAATATGAAGTTTGTGTGTTAACATTATGAACAACATTACGATAGACAGACTCTATGTAATCAGTCACTATTCTCTCACACACAAATAATATATCGGTTATATACATTATACCTTGATTACTAAAATATATATATAGGCTATATATATATCTGACAATTCAGACTTTGTCCTCAAAACTATTAGACAAAAAATATCTGATTTGCCAGATTTAACTTGCAATTCTGAGAATAAAAGTCTGAATTGTGAGATATAAGCATTTATAATCATTTTAATAAATCATACTCACAGTTAAATTTTTATTTTATTTCGTTGCGGAAACAAGCTTCCATAGTTTACAGTGCAAAAGTCCATTTTTTTAAATTTAGAAATTAAGAGAACGTTTTAGCATTTTGAAAGATGTGAAACTAATAAATGTTATGTTAAAATGAAATATTTATGATTCCTTCTGTATAAACGCAAAATATCACATAACACTATAAATATGTGGAAATACTAAAACAAAAATAGAAGCTAACTTAGTTGTGTTCTCAAACTTTTTAACCCCACTGTTACTCATAAAAGTAACCGTCATCTTATATGACGGGCATATTTATTACAGATAAACAGATACTATATATAAACATAAACAGTCAATATGATTTGGTTTCCTGCAGTTTTTGAATCACTTACCCGCAGAATCCACTTCTGATAAGAAACCTAAATGCTCCTTGTGTTCCTCAGATAAAACTAACAGCATTTTCTGACGCTTTTAATATATCATCACACAAAATAAAGGTAATAATTGTGAATGAAATGATGTTTAGTGAAGCTTCTCCTGTATTAAGGTCACATGATCAGCTGTGCGCACCTCAATACAGTCCGAGTGAAACAAGCGAGCAGAGCAACAGTTCAGTTCCACTCACTCACGCAACCAGTCAACGACAATGCGGGATTCACATGTTGAATCATGCTTTATCAATGCACATCTAAAATAAGTAATATATAATAATATGTGTGAGACCAAAATACACCAAAATTACACAATAACAACATATTTTAATTGCATTTCTATTTGTATTGTTTATTGATCACACTTCATGATGTATGTCACATGACAGTTTCTGTGGTAAAAAAAAAGATGTCTTAAAAATAAAAATAGAACTGACAAATGATGAATAAATGAGAGAAAATACAATTAAAATATGGATATAATATGAATGTATAATGAGGCAATGGCCCTGTCAGATTGTGTATAGCCTGTAGTAAGAGCTAAAGCTGTTATTGTTAAGCACGATTCCTCACAGGAGTCCCTACAATTCCTTCAGTCCTGACAATTAGGTTATTATTCATCTATATATATATCTGTGATTTAACGTATTAAATTAAAGCTAAATAAAAGAATGAACTGGTGTGATGTCATTTTGAGTAAAATCAGGCCAAAACAAAGTTCGTTTGGAGTTTGTTTCGGGAGTTCAAACTCCCATTAGGCTTGTTTGAGATGCGCCTTGCCTCGCCTTAAATGTAGGCGAGAGTAGGCGGCTGCAGTGAGAGGAGGAGTGAAAAAAGCGCAGGCAAGCCGGACAGTTCTCTCTTCTCGCAGTGGATCTGACACCTTCGAGATCAATGATTGATATCGCGGGATTCACGGGATTCACGCTCGTGCACAGTGTTGCTAATAAACTGGATGTAATTTAAGTTCTGTTGCTTTTATATGAAAATAAATATAATGAACAAGACACCCAAAGTATACTTGTTATTTAATTCCATTCCGAATAAGTGTTTATCAATCATTTTTTCTTTAATACAGACATAGGCTACTATGTGTTTTTTATATATTTAATAAAATGACATTGCATAACCCATAGAGATCGCACTGTCTGAGAGTTTGGGAATATTCACACATAACATACACATAAAACATGATATCCGAGTTTTAAAATGTAATGCATGCCGGTTGTAAAATGTAATGCATGCATGCTGCGTCGTCAGCAAGTCGTTTCCCATCATGCTTTTGATCAGCGCAGTCGGTGGAGAGCAACTGCGCGCGACCTCCGACACGTGCGCCTTGCGCTCGCGAGAGTTTTTTGACACACCTCAGCATGAAATCAGAGCAAGGCGGACCGCACTCGGACACATTTCTAACCGGCATGCATTACGCACTGATCACCGGTGATCGGTTCTGCGCAGATTTTGCTCATCTCAAACAAGCCTACTGATCAGTGGCGATGATGTACTAGGTGGGTGTGGCTCTGAGGCTCCGCCTCCTTCTGGTCAGTGGTGATGATGCAATAGGTGGGTGTGGCTCTGAGGCTCCGCCTTCTTCTGGTCAGTGGCGATGATGTAATAGGTGGGTGTGGCTCTGAGGCTCCGCCTCCTTCTGGTCAGTGGTGATGATGTAATAGGTGGGTGTGGCTCTCAGGCTCCGCCTTCTGGTCAGTGGCGATGATGTAATAGGTGGGTGTGGCTCTGAGGCTCCGCCTCCTTCTGGTCAGTGGCGATGATGTAATAGGTGGGTGTGGCTCTGAGGCTCCGCCTTCTTCTGGTCAGTGGCGATGATGTAATAGGTGGGTGTGGCTCTGAGGCTCCGCCTTCTTCTGGTCAGTGGCGATGATGTAATAGGTGGGTGTGGCTCTGAGGCTCCGCCTTCTTCTGTTCAGCCCTTCGAGTTCAGACCGTGTAAAAACATGAATACACTGGAGAGCCACTTTATAGAAGAAATTGAAGTGTAATTCTAATTGAAAAAGACACTGACACTGTTTTTTCATGTGTAATACTGTAAAGCTGCTGCTTTTAAAGCAATCTATTGTATAAATAAACTTGACGTGACTGCAGAGCTGGTTCAAACACACACATCTCTATGATCAGATGCTTTCTGAACTGCTGTTTTCTCACCGCTGTCAGTTTTGTTGTGTGTTTATGTTGTTACTGAGAGGAAAGTGTGCAGCACATATTCTCATATTCATCTAAACGCAGATCTCAGCATCGTGGACGGTGTCGGGATGTTCGCTAACAGTAAAAAACTAGTCACACATTTCAAACTTCTTTTTACCCCTAAGTGAAGAACGAAACTAAGTTTCCTGACCGTATATCGTATGTTCATGGTTAGCGTTTAGGTCAGGGATTAGGATTTGTTTGAGCTTTGTGTAGGCATGGCCATTATGGAGGGGTTAACTAGCCAAACACTGAGCCACAGTTTCCACACTTTTCAGGAAGTCAACCTCCAAACAGATCACCCATAGTCTGGGAAACATGGAAGTATTTAAACATTGTTATTGTTAATAACTATAACCAACCTAGCAATGGCCGAGCACTAAATGGCATTTTCTCTGAGAGTTCGGCCATAAAGCAGTTTAAAGGTTTCCTGAGGGATGTTGACTATCTTGTCTGATTTTATAGGATCCATTGATGAGGAAATGCCTGCAACTGATGTCTGGAAAAGAGTGAGGAAACTGCCCATCTTCCACGCTCCCGTCACTATTTCCAGCTGGCAGGATTTCCTCTGCTCTTCCTCCCACATGCCCTGTTCCTCTCCTCGTCTCCTCTTCATGGTCCGGGAGGAAGCAGCTGTGGCAGCGCTACTGATGCACTCTGGGAAGGTGGAGGAAGAGCCCACAAAGGGTGATGTCACTGGGAAGCCACGGATGAGTCTTTGACCTCTATACATCCTCTCAATGCTCTGCCTCTGGGATTTGAGGACATCTTCTGCATGGGAAAGGCCTCAATATGCACCGGATCACCAAACTTTATTCCCAGTGGATGGCGTCGTCTTGCTTGAGCCTTGTGGCCTTGAGGTCTTGTTCAAAAGATAGATGTGTATTGGTGGAGAGAACCCAGGAAAGTTGACATTGGTGTAAAGTTGTCCGACATCGGAAACTTCAGTGGTCTGGATGGGCGATCTCGCAGTACGGATGGACAGAGGAAGGATCTTCTGCTTCTGATCTTCCTAATGTTGTATACGTACTGCCGGCACATCCGGGAACTTAACTGTCGATTTTGTGAAAGATGCATCAACAAACTTAATTTGGTCAATTTAAAAACATGTCCCTTCATTCACCCAGCGTCAAATTGGTATAACAAAATTGGGGTTATATATATTATAAGATATATTATAATGTATATTATAAGACATATAATATATATATATATATTTTAAGATGTTTACTTTCAAAAACGAAGTAAAATCATTCACTGGCTTACCGTGGTTACTCGATGAGGTACGACTACGAGTAAATGTCCGGGTAAGACACCTCTGGCCACTGGGTGGGGTTGTTACACCAATTTTACATTGGGAGAATGAAGGGACATTAAATTGACCAAATTAAGTTTTTGGATGCATCTTTCACGCTCTATGGTAGGCAGGCTGGACATATAATTACTTGACATGTTTAATTGTAATGATTTCACGGCCTGTCGGCTGTTTACAGACGTTGTTTTGTGACGCTATTTTGTATTGAAGTCTATGGGAAGTCTAGTTTATTTTCCCCTAAAAGTGGGCGGGAATCTGTTCTACTTTTACTGTTGCCGCGGGTTGTTTTTTAGTCAGTGGTTTGACGAGAACCCCCGCCCACTCCATAACTCAATTTCCACCCACTGAACATGATATTTACTGGTGAAACCCCCAGTATACGTGATTGGGCTATATTTGGCCGTGAATGGGCTATATTTGGCCATGATTGGGCTATATTTGGCCGTGATTGGGCTATATTTGGCCGTGAATGGGCTATATTTGGCCATGATTGGGCTATATTTGGCCGTGATTGGGCTATATTTGGCCGTGATTTAGCTATATTTGGCCATGAGTGGGCTATATTTGGCCGTGATTTTGCTATATTTGGCCATGATTGGGCTATATTTGGCCGTGATTGGGCTATATTTGGCCGTGATTTAGCTATATTTGGTCGTGATTGGGCTATATTTGGCCGTGATTTTGCTATATTTGGCCATGATTGGGCTATATTTGGCCGTGATTGGGCTATATTTGGCCGTGATTTTGCTATATTTGGCCGTGATTGGGCTATATTTGGCCGTGATTGGGCTATATTTGGCCATGATTGGGCTATATTTGGCCGTGATTTTGCTATATTTGGCCATGATTGGGCTATATTTGGCCTTGATTTTGCTATATTTGGCCGTGATTTTGCTATATTTGGCCATGATTGGGCTAATTTGGCCGTGATTGGGCTAATTTGGCCGTGATTGGGCTATATTTGGCCGTGATTGGGATATATTTGGCCGTGATTGGGCAATATTTGGCCGTGATTTGGCTATATTTGGCCGTGATTGGGCTATATTTGGCCGTGATTGGGCTATATTTGGCCATGATTGGGTGGGTTTTGAATAGCAAATGGGCTGGTTTTGTTGCAAACCTGGCAACCCCGGTGCTTGTACATGTTGGTGTTGTGCCCAATCCCTCTTATACACTCTCCATCAGACAGGAGTGCCATTTGAGGCAATCAAGCATAAGCGGGTTGTATATAAAGTATTGAACATTCGCCATCTCCTTAGTGTGTCCTCTTCTATATCTAGTGAGCTTCCAGGAGTTTCCACGGAGAATGAGAAAGTGTTTGATAGGGTAGAAATTCACTGTAAAGAGATTAGTGTTCAGGGAAGGAGGAGGCGGGAACTCGCAACAGTTAGAAACACAAAATTCCTAAAACCAAACCACGCATTATAAGCAAGCGTGATATGAAACATTTCTCAGAACAAGGGTTCTAACATGATTTGAATAACTTGGAGTGGGAAGTCCAAATGAATTTAATTCCTGACCTTGAATTAGCCTGGGATTTTTTTATGCAAATATTTCTGCTTTAGTCAACAAACATGCTCCTCTCAAAAGGTATAGGGTGAAGGGTCGGAATAATGCATGGCTTTCTCATAATTTATCAAATATGCTTCATGAGCGCAACCTGGCATGGGCAAAAGCTAGGAAAACCGATTTAAATTCAGACTGGCTTGATTTCAGGCGATTGCGCAATGCATGCACGGTTGCAGTCAGAAAAGCTAAAGCTAAACATTTTCTTATACAAACATCTCACAATTTAAACAATTCATCAAAATTTTGGAAAAGTGTTAAATCATTAACTGAAAATAACAAAGGTATAGAGAACTTCCATCATGTATTAATAAGGGTTCTCATACAATCATTGATAAAGTAAAAATGCTAAATTGTTTCAATGAACACTTTATAGCTTCTGTTTTTTTTTGTTTGATTCAGTTAATGGTGCTCATGTGAACCCTTCGATTGTTTTTTCAGAGAGCTTTGAGTCTAGTCAATCATTTAACTTTTCACCAATTGCAATCTTTGAGGTGTGCAAAGCCCCTAAATCTTTAGATGTTTAAAAATCGTCAGGTCCTGATAAATTGGAACCTTACTTTTTAAAGTTAGCATCTGATATTATTGCCCCACCTCTGACTCATATTTTTAACCTTTCATTTGTCTTAAATGAAATTCCACTTATATGGAAATCAGCTTTTGTTCTTCCCCTGTTTAAAGGCGGAGATCCCACACACCCAAATAATTACCGGCCCATTTCCAAGCTGTCAGTGGCCAAAGATTTTGAAACATTTGTCAACAATCAATTGAAGGACTTTCTGTCTGTTAATAATACCCTGTCTGATTTTCAATCTGGTTTTAGAAAGCAACATAGCACAACTACGGCAGCCTTAAAAGTACTAAATGATTTTATTGAATCTGTTGAACAAGAAACACTGTGCAGCTTTATTCATCGATCTATCAAAAGCATTTGATACTGTTGATCATACTCTACTGATACAATGACTTGTCAGTATTGGATTAACTAAACATACGATTGGATGGTTTAATAACTATCTTTCAAACATAACTCAATGTGTACAGGCAGAAGGTTTTATCTCTGGTTCACTCAATGTAACTAAAGGTGTGCCCCAGGGGTCAGTCCTAGGACCACTCCTATTTATAAGTAATATTGATCAAAATGTTAATAATGTAAATTATTAAGAAAAGGGTATTTCAATTTGCTGCTCCCTTTGCCTGGAATAATTTGCAAAGTACTTTGAAACTGAGGAAGCTGGTTTCATTGGACACATTTAGAGTAATTTTAAATGATTTGGAGAATGACACATCGGGCTGTAGATGTTTTCAAGTAGTGATGTATTGATATTGAAACTGATTGGATTTGCTTGTGTGTTTATATGTGTATGTATTGATGGATGTTATTTGTTAAACTCAAACGAGCTGTGTCTGTGAGTCTTGGCCGGGACGCTCTTGTAAAAGAGATTCTTAATCTCAATGTGCTTCTTTTCCTGGTAAAATAAAGGTAAAAAAACAAACAAAAAAAACTCTTTAATTATGAAATATTTTCCTCTCTTGTCTTGCACTGTTGTCGCTGCTCAGTTCTCCTTCTGTGGGACTCGAGCCGGTGCGGCGCACAGGTGACGCTCATTAACAACCGCACCGTTCCCACGGCTCTCGGCCTCGCCCTGCGTGCCACATCCACTACCTTTGATAAACAAATACATAAAAATAACTCTCAATCCCGATTTGCAGTCTGGACATCTCAGCACTAGTTGCTGAAAGTCAGAGTCAAGGTCCTTGCACAGAGTCTGAAATTCTTGTCTGAAATTTTAGTGTGTTAAAAAATAAACACAACCTCACGTTGTGTAAATCACGTTTACACACTATCTCCCAAACTTTCGTCAGTCATAAAAAAATTCGGGTTTCGATTTTCTGCATTTTTCGCATCCGTAGCAAGCATTTTGAGAGGTGTTTTGACAATTCAGAGCCACCGAATGACAAATACGAAAAAACACATTAGAAAATTTCAGACTCAGGACCTTCAGTCTTCAGATTTTGGCCAGTCGAATCGTACAGTGCATGATGGCACACACTCTGATATTTTACTTTCAGACTATTGATACGGAGAAACACGTTTGATGTTTTGAGCTGATTTTAGAACGTATTGTTTTCAATTGTTATGCATCTCTATAAACGAGGTGCAGGTTTTTGTGTGAGTTTGATGTGTTCAGAATGATTTAAAAGTCTGTTATAGAATGTGATCCTCATTGTTTAGTGTATGATGCCCAAATTGTCTCTGTAGCCATTTCCAAAGTCAGAAAGTGTGCCTACATACATTTGTATCTGTATAACTTCTGTGCCTTTATCAGTGATTAGATGCTTTTACAGATGCACTTTTCCAGTTTGCTCAGCACAGTCCCTGAGTGGGTTTCAGTCATGAAGGACGCTCGTGCTGGTGGCACCACCAACTCTAGTTTGGACACGAATGATCTCAGTAAAGTTACTGGTCCCATTATGTGAAATGTCTCTGAACACATGTAGAATTGCTTTGTTGACTTCCTGTTTAAGGCAGAGCTTGTTTACTTGTATCAAAACAAGACAAACAAACGTAACATTGTCATTTAAAGCAGAGGTCTTCAACCACTGTCCTAATCTAACACACCTGAACCAGCTGATCCAGCTCTTCAGGACTGCTGACACACACAGGTCTACAGGAGCAGTGTTGGAGAGCTCTGGTCTACAGTGCACATTTCCCACCCAGTGGAGACTCATGGTAACTACAGCACAGCGAATTACACATTACACAATATGAACAAATGCTTCAAACTCCCAAAAATAAAAAGTGTGGTCAGGAGGTCAAATTAAATTAAATGTTCAAAAATAACACACATGTCAGGATGGGTGACAGGTCGAGACACTGAGGTGAGACCGGCCAGAATCCACATTTTAAAAAGCCTTTTCACTTTTCATGCTGTGTTAATTTTATTTTAGGTAATAGTTCACCTATTAGTTCTGTTTCTAACAATGATCCACCAAATTAACTTTGTTAATAGTGCCATGAATGTGGATTAAAATATAAACCTTTATTTTTAACTTAGACTGAGAGCATGCATTTCTATTATCTGACTGTGTAAGTTACAGAAGTTATAATATCACAAAATCTTTTATAATATGCAATTTTTAATGCAACACATAATAATCTTCACATGTTATATTTCACTAATCAAATGGATGAAACGACTATAAGCCAAATCTTTAAATCTTTAGTTTTTCACAGGGTCAAACTGCCAAATATCATATGAAAGAAAATTATGCTTTAATTTTTTTTTTTTTTTTTGCAGACAGAATATTGACACTTATAGGAATATAAATATATTTTTAACACACATTTGTATTGAAGAATTAATTTCATATCATAACATCATATCGTTTTATATAATCAATTAATATAATTTAAATTAAGTGATTTTTTTCATTGGGTGTCCAATAATTTCCTATTTCTTATGAGAAATACATTATTATTCCTCCAGGCCGCGCTTGATGGCTCAGAAAACGATGATTCTGTCTTGTTAGATAGATTGTACGCTAAAAAGTAAATAATATTTAAATGAAATAAATAGGTTATACATTAAGCCAAACTTCTTTGGTTTTCCTATTACACGCTGATGTTTCAATATATAGACAAGACTATATCTTCTACCATTTACATTCCTGAAAGTAGCATTTACACAAAATAATAAATAATTTAAGAGCAATAACAAAAATCTTCCGCTTATCCAGGAGCTGTCCGTTTATCTCGTTTCACTGCGCATGCGCGCGTCTTCAACATGGCGGCCCCCATGAAGCTGCAGTGTCTTGATGACTTTCCATCACATATCCATCCTCTACACGTGCTTATCAACAAATCACACTTCACCCAGAAGTTTCCAGACTACACTGAATCCACATACGCGCTGTTATTTTCGCCGACGGACCAACAGTCACCCTCTAATCGGGGCTTTTTGGTGTGCGCGCACATCACTCCAGAGGAAGATACCGATGTAAACAATCACACGTGTCTCGCTGTGCACGCGAGCAGATCTTTCCTCAAACACTACGGACTGAAGGAGCATTCGCTGGGAACGGTTCGTCCACAGTCCCTGTTGCCTTTAAAGAGGATTGTGCTCGGCGCTCGGACGAAGCAGAGCTTTAAATGGGCTTGTTCAGAGCAGTTCTGCAGTGGTTTGCTGGTCCTGTTGTCCTGCCCCGGGCAGACTCTATTAGCGAGGCAGGGGGACTCGCTTCTGCTGCCCTTCCATCACTCACTGGGCGCTGCGCATGCGCAGATGTCCGAGGTGCTGGTGCTGGAGTGCACACCTGTGAGGCAGGGCAGGATCACAGTGGACACGAGTGTGCTGGTGTCGGACTGCAGAGATCTGGACCTGACCAACACCTCCTCCATCATGAGCACCAGACTGGCATGTTCCTCTCTCTGCGTGTCTGATTTCGCCCAGTACGCCAACAGCTTGAGCTCTGCCGGCTCTCTGCTCAACAGCAAAGTCTTAGACTTCAGTGCTTTCTTACAGGCTCTTGAATGCAGACTTGACATCCGGGTGGTTGATGTCTCCGATCTCCAGAAACCAGGAGGAATCCTGTCCAGACTAGAGACGGGTGAAGGCTTGGACGTTGACAGCTGTGTATTTGTGAGCAAGAGCTTGTTGCTGAAGCTGGGTGTGTTTAACCGGGAGTGGGTCATTGTGTCCGTCCCAGCGGACAAGGCCAGGAAGACTCCTGTGTCTGCGAGTCCTGTCCCGGGACCGGGCGAGAGCGCCTGGAAGAGGCCGGGACGGGTTCATCTGGCCTCAGTCACAGCCTTCGACACGCTTCCACACCAGCACATGGATGGGAATGACAGTGTGGGCTTGATCTCAGCGGTTCAGTGGTTTAACCTGTCGGGGGGGATGGCACTGCCTGTCGGGAACAAGGCCATCAAAATTAAGGTGAACACGTCTGGAATAATTCTGATTGTGATGCTCAAGTAATTTGAGTTTTAAAATATTAAATTCACATTTTAAAAATGGAAATTGTATTAAAAAAAAAGTTTTTATCACAATATTACTATTAAAGGATTAGTTCACTTAAGAATTAAAATGTCCAGATAATTTTCTCTCCCCCACGTCATCCAAGATGTTAATGTCTTTCTTTCTTCAATCGAAAAGAAATGAAGGTTTTTGAGGAAAACATTCCAGGACAGGTTGAAGGTCCAAATGTGAGTTTCAGTGCAGCTTCAAAGTCTCGACACGATCCTGCCGAGGAATAAGAGTCTTATCTAGACAAACCATCAACCATTTTATAAAAAAATAAACATTTATATACTTTTATACCACAAATGCTCGTCATATCTTGATATTGGGTGATTAAATTATCAGGAAAAAGTGAACTACTCGTTTAAGTGAACATTAGATGAATTGATATAATTTCATTGGTTGGTTTGAGATAAAAATGTTTTGCTAACATTCCCATTAAGTTATGAAAACATTTCTGAACATTGAAAACATCCAGTTTCTTGGTTATATGAACGTAAAGGAAACGTTCTATTGATTCTTTCGTGGAACGCTACTTTTGAATGTTCTCTGAACGCTCTGAAACTAATAGGAACATTACAAAAATGTTAGACAATTTTGAGAACATTATTAAAGTCTAGATTACTGAATGAACGTTTTATTAACGTTACTGGAAGGACGTTTGTTCGTAACTTTGAGAGAACCTTGACAACGTTAGCTAAACTCCTGAGGAAATTCCCTGTTAGCTGAGATTTTCACAACACACATTGTTTCAAAGCAGCTATACCGTAATTCATGATGTTAATGTATAATATTTTAATATCATGCCTTAAAGTCGCATGATAATAGTCGTGACGATAATATAGTTTACGTTTTGTGACGATATAAACAATCAAACAGTTGAGATTTGCTATATAATATATAGGCCTATCACTTTACGTGAGTTTACCGGATGCATTTGAATAAAGATGGACACATTTATATATATATATATAACTTTATATGTAGAGCTGTGCGATAAGGTAGTTTACGTTTTGTGATGATATAAACAATCATGCAGCTGAGATTTATTATATAGTATAAATCACCTGACGTGAGTTTACAGTACTGAATGGGTTAACCGTGGGTTGTTTTTAAATGTGCTTTATAAATAAATAATTAAATTAAATGAATGTGGCATTTATGAAGAAAAAGTCTTCATAAATACTGAATTAATTACCGAAATTAGGTCATCATTCATAACTGGAATGATTATACACTTTATTTAGTGTTGAACGAGCTGTAAATGAACACTTGTTTGGATCAGATTGAGCAGAAAGGCTCTGCTGGTCTCAGATATCTTCAGTCTGTGTATGGTGATGTCCAGGACGCTGTGCTGTACGATGAGCATGTGTGTGTGTGTCTGGATCCAGCAGAGGTGGAGTGAGGAGTCTCAGCACAGCGAGGCTCAGACGTCTGCGAGCGCGTGTCGTTCTGCGGCGCCGGCGTTCGCTCGAGAGCTACACATCGAAGCGGTCGTGTCTCCTGACTACGCCTCGCACGGGCCCTTCGACACACTCCTGCACACACACTTCAGCTCACCCAGGTGCTCACTGAGCGTTTCACACATTCATCAGTCTCTCTCTCTCTGTCTGTGTTTCCCTGAATGCTGTGTGTGTTTCCAGGCTTGTTCAGAAGGGGAATATACTGGGAATCCCGTCGGAAGGACATCCTGATCTGATAGAGAACAGCTCTGAAGGACTCCTCAGCTGCAGGTCTATCTCCAGCAGATCCTCTACTGTCTCTTTTCTGCCCTGTTGTGCCGTATATCTGAGTGAAACGCTTCAGGAACAAGAACAAATGTGGGCGGGGCTTGGTTTAGTTGATTGGATGGTTGTGGTTTGCTATTGGTGGATTTCATGTGATTGACAGGTTATAGCCCCGCCCTCGTCATCAGAGAAGAGAAGAGATGCTGCAAGAGGAAGATATTCTGATTCAAGAATATAAGGAACATGAATTAAAACAAATGATGATATGCATTTAAAACCTTTGAAAGTCAGACTCACACAGGTTTTGTGATTGGCAGGTGGCCAGTGCTGTATTTCAGAGTAAAGCAGGTGTGTGGTTTTTCTGCGGAGGAGGACGAGGGTTCTGCATATCTGGCTGATTCCAGTCACACTTCACTATACATGGTGAGAAATGAAGACAGTCGGGAGTCAGAGTCTTCTCTGTGATATCGCACCGTTGTCATATGCAGATTGCTGAAGCTGTGATTGGCTGTCACAGGGAGGCTCCGCCCACAGCCCGTGTCCCTGCTCTGTGCTGCCGAAGGGCTGGTCTCTCTGCAGGAGTCTCAGTCCGGCTGGCCTGTGCAGCGCTGTGGAGAAACTGCTGAGCGTCATCCAGCCGCACCTCACCGAGAGGTACACTTATGACCTCTCTTCTCACAGTTTACAGCTGTAGGAAAGGATCTGCAATTCTGCCATATAAACTTGCAATTCTGACTTTTCCCCCTTGCAATTGTTTATTTCACCTAATTCTGACTTTATCACTCAAAATTATACGTTTATTTCACCTAATTCTGACTTATAACTCAAAATTGCAAGTTTATTTAATGTAATTCTGACTTTATAACTCAAAATTGCAAGTTTATTTCACCTAATTCTGACTTTATAACTCAAAATTGCAAGTTTATTTAATGTAATTCTGACTTTATAACTCAAAATTGCAAGTTTCACCTAATTCTGACTCTATAAGTCAAAATTGCACGTTTATTTCACCTAATTCTGACTTTATAACTCAAAATTGCAAGTTTATTTAACCTAATTCTGACTTTATAACTCAAAATTGCAAGCTTAAATCTTTGAAAAAAGGGGGCAATTCTGAGAAAAAAAAAATCTGACTTAATTTTCACAATCACAACTTTATTTTTTTACAATTGCAACTTTATGTCTTGCAATTCTGACTTTATAAATGAGTTTATAACTATTTCTGATGTAATTATGAC
This sequence comes from Gila orcuttii, assembly GCA_026230005.1. Classification (NCBI taxonomy): domain Eukaryota; kingdom Metazoa; phylum Chordata; class Actinopteri; order Cypriniformes; family Leuciscidae; genus Gila; species Gila orcuttii. The sequence goes on from JAPDVR010000020.1 coordinate 41,932,448, forward strand.
AAAAGCTGCTCGTGTTTTTATTAACAGAACATTGTTTCAATATATTAAATAAATTAACCACAATTTTGTGATTCTGTACGGATCCTTCAATAAAAACAGTAAGGAGGGAAAAATAGAAACATGATTTCAGTGTACTTCTCGATTTGGTGTGTTTTTAAGGCTGGATTTAAATGTATTTTTTCATGCTAATTTATTAATTGAAGCACGTTTAAGTCCTGCTGCCCTCTGGTGGAGAACTACTTAATTGGAAGATGTTTTAACTTGTAGCTGTTATATATTGCTCGAATGCTGAAGTGACAATATGTTAATTAACACATATATATATATTTTTAAACATTATTATATCGCAGCTCTCTTACATTAACCCGAGGCTGTTCAGTTCTCCTGATGGGTCCGAGTGGCAGTGGGAAAGTTACCGTGGTGAAAGCAGCTTGCAGGAGGCTACATCTGCATCTGATTAAGGTGATCTGGGATTTTCTTCATTATAGTTCTCGAGTCTTGAGTTTTTCTGCAGTTATGATGAGCATCAAAATCTTCATAAGTTCAGTCTCTCGTGAAGCGCACAGTAAATACAATTGATTCAGATAGAGTTTGATGTTAGCATGTCGCTAACAAACGTGATGCTCTAAGAAGCATAAAAGCGCACAAATATTGGGTGAAATTGTACATTTTATTCATATAATTTACCTATTTTCATAGGTGTTATTTCTGATGTTCTGATATTTAATGTTCTGATATTGAATGATCTGATGGTCTGATATTGAATGGTCTGATGGTCTGATATCGAATGATCTGATGTTCTGATATTTAATGTTCTGATGTTCTGATATTGAATGGTCTGATGTTCTGATATCGAATGATCTGATGGTCTGATATTGAATGGTCTGATGTTCTGATATTGAATGGTCTGATGTTCTGATATCGAATGGTCTGATGTTCTGATATTGAATGATCTGATGGTCTGATATTGAATGGTCTGATGTTCTGATATCGAATGGTCTGATGGTCTGATATTGAATGGTCTGATGTTCTGATATTGAATGGTCTGATGTTCTGATATCGAATGATCTGATGGTCTGATATTGAATGGTCTGATGTTCTGATATCGAATGGTCTGATGGTCTGATATTGAATGGTCTGATGTTCTGATATTGAATGATCTGATGGTCTGATATTGAATGGTCTGATGGTCTGATGTTCTGATATCAAATGATCTGATGGTCTGATATTGAATGGTCTGATGGTCTGATATTGAATGGTCTGATGTTCTGATATTGAATGATCTGATGGTCTGATATTGAATGGTCTGATGGTCTGATATTGAATGGTCTGATGGTCTGATGTTCTGATATCAAATGATCTGATGGTCTGATATTGAATGGTCTGATGTTCTGATATTGAATGGTCTGATATTGAATGGTCTGATGTTCTGATATTGAATGATCTGATGGTCTGATATTGAATGGTCTGATGGTCTGATATTGAATGGTCTGATGGTCTGATATTGAATGGTCTGATGTTCTGATATTTAATGTTCTGATGTTCTGATATTGAATGGTCTGATGTTCTGATATCAGATATCGAATGATCTGATGGTCTGATATTGAATGGTCTGATATCGAATGATCTGATGGTCTGATATTGAATGGTCTGATGTTCTGATATTGAATGGTCTGATGTTCTGATATCGAATGATCTGATGGTCTGATATTGAATAATCTTATGGTCTGATATCGAATGGTCTGATGTTCTGATATCGAATGATCTGATGGTCTGATATTGAATGGTCTGATGTTCTGATATTTAATGTTCTGATATTGAATGGTCTGATGTTCTGATATTGAATGGTCTGATGTTCTGATATCGAATGATCTGATGGTCTGATATTGAATGGTCTGATGTTCTGATATTGAATGGTCTGATGTTCTGATATCGAATGATCTGATGGTCTGATATTGAATAATCTTATGGTCTGATATCGAATGGTCTGATGTTCTGATATCGAATGATCTGATGGTCTGATATTGAATGGTCTGATGTTCTGATATTTAATGTTCTGATATTGAATGGTCTGATGTTCTGATATTGAATGGTCTGATGTTCTGATATCGAATGATCTGATGGTCTGATATTGAATGGTCTGATGTTCTGATATTGAATGGTCTGATGTTCTGATATTGAATGGTCTGATGTTCTGATATCGAATGATCTGATGGTCTGATATTGAATGGTCTGATGTTCTGATATTGAATGTTCTGATGTTCTGATATTGAATGGTCTGATGTTCTGATATCAGATATCGAATGATCTGATGGTCTGATATTGAATGGTCTGATATCGAATGATCTGATGGTCTGATATTGAATGATCTGATGGTCTGATATTGAATGGTCTGATGGTCTGATATTGAATGGTCTGATGTTCTGATATTGAATGGTCTGATGTTCTGATATCGAATGATCTGATGGTCTGATATTGAATGGTCTGATGTTCTGATATTGAATGTTCTGATGTTCTGATATTGAATGGTCTGATGTTCTGATATCAGATATCGAATGATCTGATGGTCTGATATTGAATGGTCTGATATCGAATGATCTGATGGTCTGATATCGAATGATCTGATGGTCTGATATTGAATGGTCTGATGGTCTGATATTGAATGGTCTGATGTTCTGATATTGAATGGTCTGATGTTCTGATATCGAATGATCTGATGGTCTGATATTGAATGGTCTGATGTTCTGATATTGAATGGTCTGATGGTCTGATATTGAATGGTCTGATGTTCTGATATTTAATGTTCTGATGTTCTGATATTGAATGGTCTGATGTTCTGATATCAGATATCGAATGATCTGATGGTCTGATATTGAATGGTCTGATATCGAATGATCTGATGGTCTGATATTGAATGATCTGATGGTCTGATATCGAATGGTCTGATGTTCTGATATTGAATGGTCTGATGTTCTGATATTTAATGTTCTGATATTGAATGGTCTGATGTTCTGATATTGAATGGTCTGATGTTCTGATATCGAATGATCTGGTGTTCTGATATCGAATGATCTGATGGTCTGATATTGAATGGTCTGATGTTCTGATATTGAATGGTCTGATGTTCTGATATCGAATGGTCTGATATTGAATGGTCTGATGTTCTGATATCGAATGATCTGATGTTCTGATATCGAATGATCTGATGGTCTGATATTGAATGGTCTGATGTTCTGATATTGAATGGTCTGATGTTCTGATATCGAATGTTCTGATATCGAATGATCTGATGTTCTGATATCGAATGATCTGATGTTCTGATATTGAATGGTCTGATGTTCTGATATCGAATGGTCTGATATTAAATGGTCTGATGTTCTGATATTTAATGTTCTGATATTCTGATATCAAATGGTCTGATGTTCTGATATTGAATGATCTGATGTTCTGATATTGAATGGTCTGATGTTCTGATATTGAATGGTCTGATGGTCTGATATTGAATGGTCTGATGGTCTGATATTGAATGGTCTGATGGTCTGATATCGAATGGTCTGATGTTCTGATATTGAATGATCTGATGGTCTGATATTGAATGATCTGATGGTCTGATATTGAATGGTCTGATGGTCTGATATTGAATGGTCTGATGGTCTGATATTGAATGGTCTGATGGTCTGATATTGAATGGTCTGATGGTCTGATATCGAATGGTCTGATGTTCTGATATTGAATGATCTGATGTTCTGATATCGAATGGTCTGATGGTCTGATATCGAATGATCTGATGGTCTAATATCGAATGATCTGATGGTCTGATATCGAATGATCTGATGGTCTGATATTGAATGATCTGATGTTCTGATATTGAATGATCTGATGGTCTGATATTGAATGGTCTGATGTTCTGATATTGAATGATCTGATGGTCTGATATTGAATGGTCTGATGTTCTGATATTGAATGGTCTGATGTTCTGATATTGAATGGTCTGATGGTCTGATATTGAATGGTCTGATGTTCTGATATTGAATGGTCTGATGTTCTGATATTGAATGGTCTGATGTTCTGATATCGAATGATCTGATGGTCTGATATTGAATGGTCTGATGGTCTGATATCGAATGATCTGAAGGTCTGATATTGAATGATCTGATGGTCTGATATCGAATGGTCTGATGTTCTGATATTGAATGGTCTGATGGTCTGATATTGAATGGTCTGATGGTCTGATATTGAATGGTCTGATGTTCTGATATTGAATGGTCTGATATTCTGATATTGAATGGTCTGATGTTCTGATATTGAATGGTCTGATGTTCTGATATTGAATGATCTGATGGTCTGATATTGAATGGTCTGATGTTCTGATATTGAATGGTCTGATGTTCTGATATTGAATGGTCTGATGTTCTGATATCGAATGATCTGATGTTCTGATATTGAATGGTCTGATGTTCTGATATCGAATGATCTGATGGTCTGATATTGAATGGTCTGATGTTCTGATATTGAATGGTCTGATGGTCTGATATTGAATGGTCTGATGGTCTGATATTGAATGGTCTGATGGTCTGATATTGAATGGTCTGATGGTCTGATATTGAATGATCTGATGGTCTGATATTGAATGGTCTGATGTTCTGATATTGAATGGTCTGATGGTGTGATATTCTCCCGCTCAGGTGGACTGCGTGACTCTTTGCGCCGACACTGCAGCTGCGTGCGAGGCTAAGATGAAGTCAGTCTTCGAGAGAGCAGAGCTCCATCACCCATGTGTTCTGCTGATGAGAAACCTGCATCTGCTCGGCCAGCGGGACGGCACCGAGACCGACTCCAGGGTCTCGGCCTCGCTCTGCCGGCTCGTGGCAGATGCTCATGCCAGGTGAGGCTCAGACACAACAACACCTGCAGCGTGAAGGGAAGTTCTGCTGGTTTATCACCCTGGCCTTCTCTTCTCCTGCAGTGTGGTTGTAGTGGGTTCTGTGAGCGGACAGAGAGAGTTGTCCTCAGATGTGATGGCAGCGTTTGTGCACCAGGTGGCGATAGAGAGCCTGTGCGAGGAGCAGCGCAGGACGATGCTGGCCAGCCTCAGTGAGGACCTGCTGTTGGGAAAAGACGTCAATCTGGGCAAGATAGCCAAACACACAGCTGTGAGAACATCATCTGACTGATCATCCATCCCTGCTTTCAATGGAAATTGCTGCATTAAGGGAGTAGTTCACTTCAGAATTAAAATTTCCTGATAATTTACTCACCCCTACATCATCCAAGCTGTTCATGTCTTTCTAAGGTTTTTGAGGAAAACATTCCAGGATTTTTCTCCATATAGTGACTTCAATGCGGTCCAATGCGGGACGATTTTGAAGTTGGAGGAAAAAATTAGAGTTTTTGGCCCTACTCTACATTTTTGAACGGGAACACGCTTGAATTTTCCAACATAATGCAGGAAGTCGTGGACGTGCAAGACAAGCATTTGAGGTTTAAAAGTATATAAATGTTTTTTTTTATTTTTTTTATGTGCGCTGGTTTGTCTAGATCAGACTCTTATTCCTCGGATGGTATCGTGTCGAGACTTTAAAGCTGCACTGAAACTCACATTTGGACTCCATTGAAGTCACTATATGGAGAAAATCCTGGAATGTTTTCCTCAAAAACCTTCATTTCTTTTCGACTGAAGAAAGAAAGACATGAACAGCTTGGATGATGTGGGGAAGAGTAAATTAAAAGGAAATTTAAATTTGAAGTGAACTAATCCTTTAAATCACATTCCGGAAGTAAAATGGATTCCCAGAACCGTTTCTTGTTGACTTTGTTTCTGTGTTGTTTCTGTAGGGTTTTGTTTTAGGTGATCTTTGCGCACTTCTTACCAACGCTGGAAGAGCCGCTCACAGAAGACTTCTGAAGACGTAGTAAGTGTTTGGCTGCGCTCAGTGTCTCCACTCATGGTTTTTGTTCCTGAAACTGTCGAGGTGTTTTTGCTGTGTAGTTTCCCAGAAGGGGCGAGTGAACAGGACGAGGAGGATCTGTGTGTGTGTGGCGTGAGCGTCTCGTCTGAGGACTTCAGCTCGGCACTGGACGTCCTGCAGGAGGCACATGCACACGCCATTGGAGCGCCTAAAGTACAGCTGCCGTGTTTTTTGTGTTTTTTTAGAACAGAAGTACTCTTTAGCATACTTTAAAAATCAGTTCTTATTACAAAAATAATATATTTTTGAAAAGAATTTACAGTTACACTTTATTCGTTGTTACAGTGTAATTATACATTCAAGTACTGAGTAATAATTAAACACATGTACTGATATAGGGTTAGGATTAGGGTTAGGTTTATGATTAGTTGCATGTACTTATGCATAATTTTCTGTTATTACTATAATAACTACATGTATATCAAGGTCACTGTAAAATAGTGATTTTACATACATATAACATATACTCAAGTGCAAGCTGAATGTAATCTTTTTGCACAATTAATTGCATGTTCATTGCAATTCAATTTATTTTACATTTAAATGCAATTAGCTGAACTTTAGAGTGTTTTTGACCCAATAAAGTAGGACTTTCAGTATTTCACAATTACTTTTATTGACTTTCAAATATGGTTTAAGTTACTACTGAATGTTCTGACAAGCATTTATGGTAAACTCAAATATACTTTAATGTAATTTCTATTGAAACTTATATATCATGTATTTAAATGTATCTGTAATTACACATTTGCAATTTAATAAATTTTAAATTTACTTTAAATGTAGCATCAAAAAACTCACTACAGTACATGTTATACTTCTAATCAAGAACTTTACTGTGCTTGTTACTCTACACACATCAAAATAAGTGCACTTCTTTAAAGCACAATAAAAATATTATTAAAACATAAACGTTAGGTTTGTACCTAACTTTTATGTTTTAATAATATTTTTATTGTGCTTTAAAGAAGTGCACTTATTTAGAAGTGTTAAGAAGTGTTAAGTTCCCTTTCGATACTTTACTCGTACTGCGTCGCTAGATGCTGTAATGGGGAAAACTCCTTTTTTTCTGAATTCTGAAGCCTTTTTCATCACGCAGTGAAACTGCACGGCCAGAGCAATAACACGAACCAATGGCGAGGCAGCGGAGCTGCACGAGTCTATGGCAGAGACGCCCACCAGAGCGCCAGAATGAGTGTCTGGCTATAAAGCAGGCGATCTGGCATACTGTAGGATCCTCAGATTAAATCAGTCTGAAGCGACGAACTCTGAGTCGTGCAGCAATATAGCACGGCCTGAAACGCAGTACTCAAGTCAAGTCACCTTTATTTATATAGTGATTTTTACAATACAGATTGTTTCAAAGCAGCTTTACAGAGATAACAGGAAAATAATGTTGTAATAATATTGTTAAATATAAAATTAAATGTCCCCAACTAAGCAAGCCAAAAGCCAATGGCGACAAAGGCGAAAAAGGCGACAGTTCCTGTATCTCAGGGAACCGAGGTTATGTAACTAACCGAGTATATTCCCTTTCGATACTTTACTCGAACTGCGTCGCTGTTATGGGGAACCAATACAATCACGCCGTGCTATGGCTGCGGAACGACTTAATGTTATACTTGGCCTTGAGCCGTTAGCAGAGGAACCAAGACATGATAGGGAATACTCATTTCGCTAGGGGCTCAGACGCAAGTCGGAGGAACACACAACAGGAAGAGCTCGTGGAGGTCTATCCTTTCCTAGACAATCGTTCCAAGACAGACCTGTATGGCCTGAAGGGCCAAGAGCTGGTCAGGTAAGAGGAGGCAATAGCCTGTTACCAGTGGCCCAGACCTTGATCGGGGCCACGATAGCCACAGAGTTCCCCTATATACTAGAGGGGAGCGTTCATAGTGGTTTAGCCTCGGCTGAGGCCAAATCCACTAGACAGAAAGGACTTGTGCCTGCAGAGTAGGGACTTCTAGATTGTAGAGCCTGGTAAATGTGGACGGCGAGGACCAGCCAGCCGCCGCACAAATGTCACCAATGGAGACACCACTGGACCAGGCCGAGGCCATGCGTCTGGTGGAATGACCTCTTACTCTGATGAGGTATTGTAGGCCCGTCGAGGAGTAGGCTAGTGCATTAGCGTCCACTATCCATCTGGATATCCTCTGCTTCGTGGCCGGATGCCCTTTGGTGTGGCCCCCGAGGCATACATACAGCTGTTCTGTGTGTCTAAAAGAGTTGGAGCGCTCTGTGTATATTCTCATAGTCCTGACAGGGCAGAGTTAATGCAGCTCTGGTTCGTCCATGGACGGAGGAAGAGCTGAGAGGGAGAAGACCCTCTGAACTGTTACTTGCGTAACCTCGCTTCCCTGAGATACGGGAATGAGTACTGCGTTTCAGGCCATGGTATATTGCTGCACGACTCCGAGTTCGTCGCTTCAGACTGATTTAATCTGAGGATCCTACAGTATGCCAGATCGCCTGCTTTATAGCTAGACACTCATTCTGGCGCTCAGGTGGGCGTCTCTGTCATAGACTCGTGCAGCTCCGCTGCAGAATTTGGAGAAAAAGCAGTTTTCCCCATAACAGCATCTAGCGACGCAGTACGAGTAAAGCATCTCAGGGAACCGAGGTTACGTAAGTAACCGAGTACGTTTTTATACGAAAATGCACTTGTTAAAAGTGCACTTAAGTGTGTTAAGAAACATAGTCATAAAAGTGTCTCTCTTTAAGTGCACTTAAATGGATTTTTTTTATATGTTATATGCCAGTAAAGTAATTAAAAAATATACTTTTTTAGATTTGAAGTACACTATAAGTGCACATTCAATACAATTAAAAGCACTTTTTTCACACAGATATTGTTTTCATGTTTAAATGCTTTCTTAAAGTCATCAGAACATTGTCATAATTTACTATTTACTGAAGTAGCAGTAAAGTGTGATGATTGGAGTTGTGTTTGCGCCTGAAGGCTGAGAGCTAGTCCTCTGGTGTGTGTCAGATCCCGGCGGTGCGATGGCAGGACGTCGGTGGACTGCAGCAGGTGAAGGAGGAGATTCTGGACACCATTCAGCTTCCCCTGGATCACCCGGAGCTGCTCTCGCTGGGCCTTCGGCGCTCCGGCCTGCTGCTCTACGGGCCGCCCGGCACCGGCAAAACCCTGCTGGCGAAAGCCGTCGCCACCGAATGCACCATGACCTTCCTCAGGTGAGTGTGTGAGGAGTGTAACACACTGAATCAACATGCTTTATAGTGCTGGGCGGTGTACCGGTGTTTAGGGCTGTAACGATACACCAAACCCATGATTCGGTTCGTATCACGATTTTTGAGGAGAGAAAAAAAGAGAGATTTTGAGGGAACAAAAGATATTTTTATTAAATAACATTTGAAAAACCTACAGGTAAATCTTCTATAAATATTTGTGAGTCTTCATTTTCTTTTGTTTGCCTACTCCAGTTCTTGTTAAAAATCACTAGATATGTTTATTCTGTGCATTTTGGGCACTTTTTGTGTGAAATCATATTTATTTCGTCCATCAAAAGCGTGCTTTCACTTTAATTGAGCGTGAAAATAGACTCTGCACCGAAACCCGCGCTTCACTGCTGCTCACTCGACGAATTTATCCACAACTAGTTTTGTGGTGTAGGTCTACGTATTTTATAATGTTAACTTCAAATAATACTAATAGTAAATTAAAGATGTGGTAGCACTGGATCTGGACGGGAAGGATAACTCTGGGAGTTGGAAGGGGTGTGTGGCGATTCTGTCTTCTCACACAGTCTCGTGGATCTGAGTGTCGCGATTTCGGTTTCATATCGCATATCGTTACAGCCCTACCGGTGTTTATTGTTGGGAACGTGGCGCGACACTGTTTGAGAGGGTCTTTTCAATGTTCACTGTGGTGATGCTCAGATGTGTGTGTTACTGAGCCTGACGGTGAAGATGGACAGGTTAAACTATAATTGATAGCTGTCAAATTATATTAGTGTTTCCCATACATTGGTTCACAATATCAACACTGCCTGCCACAAATAGACTTTCCAAAAGGTTTTGTCATCGTTGAATAAACATGAGAGCTGCACGTTTCTCTTGTTTTTTTGGCACGGGTGTTTTTATAGTGTTTATGAACGAGATTTCTGCCTCTCCTGCTGGCACATCTTTGTAAACACTGCAAACCTGTATTAATACTAGTGTGGATTTTTTCTACAATATTCACACATGACAGTAAAATAGGGCAGTTTAAGTCAATCTACTGCAGTATTTCCTCTCTCAATCAGTAGAAATTGTGGTTAACACTCAGTCATGCTTGAAAAAAATACTACCGTCATATACCGTGAAACCGGTACAATTTAGAAAAATACCGTGATATAAATTTTTGATCATACCGCCCAGCACTAGCTTTCATATAATGACTGTGGTGTTTGTGTTCAGTGTGAAGGGTCCTGAACTCATCAACATGTACGTCGGTCAGAGTGAAGAGAACATTCGAGAGGGTAAGAGTAACTAAATTAACTCAATCTAGTGATGCATATGAGCTGATTTCCACTATATTGTATTGAGCTTGTTACTGTTTCCCCCTCGGTCTCCGTCAGTGTTCAGTAAGGCCAGAACTGCTGCTCCCTGTATTATTTTCTTCGATGAGCTGGACTCTTTGGCTCCTAATAGAGGCCACAGTGGAGACTCAGGAGGGGTGATGGACAGGTCAGCATCACAATACCTTAACGCTACACCACATGTGCACATTGTTGCTGCTAAACTTAAAAAAATAGCAACACTAGTTCTTCTGTATTAGTAGTACTTGGGTATGAGAATGCTGTCTAATTAACAAGGCCCTAATATACTTCAAGAACTGGTGTAACGTCATTTCGAAAAGTTTGTTTCGGGAGTTCGTAACAGCTTACTGAAGGAACTGTCCATAAAGTTTCCATGAACTGCCATTGGTCCGTGACAGTGATGCGGCAGGTGGGTGTGGCTCTGAGGCTCCGCCTTCATTGGCATGAAAATCTTCTCCGGGTCATTTTCGAAATTTTTAAACACTGTTGTATATATCGCCCTACGTCAGTTTGCTACATTACATACATATATATATAACTTTATATAAAGAGCTGGGTGATAATATAGTTCACATTATGTGATGATAAATATAATCAAGATTTTCTATATTATATATTACTTAATGTGAGTACACTGTATGTATTGATGGATATACTTATATATTCAACTTTATATAGAGAGCTGTGCGATAATATAGTTTACATCTTGTGACGAGATTTGCTATATATTATAAATTGCTTTCCATGCTATATATAACTAACTATATATACAACTACTTATAGTACTTATAGTGGTTGTAGGTTGGAGTTATTAATTTGTTATGTGGTCATACTGAGGATTAGGAAACCTGTATATGTTCTTAATTTATAACAGTTTGATGACCAAACTAATTACAAGTACAGCAACAAAGTTAACTGTCCACCACCACTAGATGCAATGTTTACTTAAGAAATTTGAGAAAAGTTGAGAAAATATACACTGTAAAAATGTTATGTTATACTTACTAAAGAAAAATATGGTAACAATATTACACATTATATTTTTGAGTAGTTTTTAAGGCTTGATTTCTTTCATGGAATCTACCTGAATAAATCATGTAAAATCCAGTAAATGATTTAGCCTATGACAAAATGAATTAATTTTTTTTAGTGAAATATGCGAATTTTAGTGAATTGTTTATTTTAAGTTGACTCTCAAAAGTGTGTGAATTAGAGTGAATGGAAATGACCTGTTAATATTTTACTTTGAGCTGTATTGTATAATTAAAAGACTGTATACTATTAGCAAAGTTATTGCTAAATGATCAAAGCAACATGTTCAGAGTATTAATACATGCAATTATTCACAAGCCTGGTGAGTATAAGCCCTACTCTTCTGCACAGCGGTAACCATCGGTAAACAGATGTTTCCCTTTACTCAGAAACAATTAATAATTGCAATATTTACTCTCCATTTCCAGCCATGTGCAAAGCATGCTGGGAACTAACAATGGTGTCTCTAAATAAAACCGCATAATTGAACTAATTCTCTTAAAATAAATAGATGGCCTTTTTTCCTAATTTTATCAGCTTAATCGGTTCCTCAATTCAAGCCTCAAAACTGTGTATGTTTCCTTAAAAAAAATAGGAAAATGTATCTCTTGGTTTTATTAGTGAAGTGTTTTCAATATTTTCAATACAGTATACAACACTGAACCACAATTTACTTAAGAAAATATACACAATATTTTTAATTATCACCTTAATTTTCTTAATAAAAATTACAAGACCTACGATTCATTTTTTACAGTGTAGTTTCTTAACTTTTTGATTAATATAGATATTTTTAAATAAGGAGTGTGTTCAATAGCATGTTAGTTTTTTTTATTCTGTGTCGTGAATCAAGAAACCTCAATTGTATTGGTTAAAGGATTGTTTGATTGACAGACACTTTTAACCAAAGGGACTTGCATTGCATTATTGGTACTCGTTCTATCAGCTATTGATTTCCCTGGGAATCGAACCCATGATATTGGCAATGCTAGTGCCATGATCTACTGTTTGAGCTACAAGACGGCTTGTTGCATCATGATAAGCCACGTTTTGTCACTTGTATCACTAGGGTTGTGTCGCAGCTTTTAGCTGAGCTGGATGGTCTTCATTCATCTGGAGACGTCTTTGTGATCGGAGCAACTAATCGTCCTGATCTGCTGGACCAATCATTGCTCAGGCCTGGCAGGTAAACAGATTCAGATAACAGTTCTGCAATCGTTGTCTTGAAATGAAATGCATGCATTCTAGCAATTTGCCCTTTTTCAGATTTGATAAGTTGGTGTATGTTGGTGTAAATGAAGACAGAGAGACGCAGCTGCAGGTTCTGAAGGCAATCTTACGCAAGTGAGTGTCTGTCATGACGTTCCTCTCTCTCAGTGCTTTAGTGTATTGCTGGTAGTGACTCTCTGCTTTCTGCTTGGAGGTTTAAAGTGGATCCCAGCGTGTGTCTGTCTGAGGTTGTGGAGTCCTGCCCACCTCAGCTGACCGGAGCCGATCTCTACGCGCTCTGCTCCGATGCCATGATGTGCGCTATCAAGAGGAAGATTTCACTCATCACTGAAGGTATGTGACAAGCAAATATTCAGTGCAGAGCAACAAATGTGGAAAAAATTGGCTTTTTTGATTATATTATGCTGGGGTGACTAACCATGACAAACTAAATGGCAAATGTTTGATGAAAATGACATCACCTTCAGATCCTCAGAGCAATTATCATGCATTTCTGATTATTATCAATGTTGAAAACAGTTGTGCTGCTTCGTATTATTGTGGAAGCCGTGACACACTACCATTCAATGGTTTGGTGTAAGATTTATTAAAAAAAATAAAGAAATTAATACTTTTATTCAGCAAGGATGCATTAAATTGATCAAAAGTGACAGTAAAGACATTTATAATGTTAAATATATCAAATAAATGCTGTTCCTTTGAACTTTCTATTAATCAAAAAATCCTGGAACAAATCACGGTTTCCACAAAAATGTTCAAGGTTTCAACATTGACAATTATATGAACCATTATTAATAATTGAGCAATGATAATAGTGTAGCAACAAATCATCATATGAGAATGATTTCTGAATCATGTGACACTGAAGACTGGAGTAATGATGCTGAAAATTCAGCTTTGATCACAGGAATAAATTACACTTTAAAGACTATGACCGACATGACCAGAGGAAGCTGGAGAGAAGCCCTCCTTAGGTGTCTGCAGTGCGCATGTCCCCAGCTAATGCTATCGCTCACGGCCAGCAACTTCCTTGCCTCCGCTGGTTCCCTCCAGTCCCTCGTCTCCTCCTCTATTGGTTCCACCCTTCAGGTTCGATTCGCCGCGTATCTTTCGGTCACCAGCTCTGCCTTGGAGAGTGGATCCCCTGGCTCGGGCCCCCAATCCAGTTTCTGCTCCTCGACCCCTCGGCTCCACCTATGACTGTTGTCCTCACGCCTCCACCTCACAAATGGATAAGGAATTCCAGTTTCAGTTTCCTGTGTGATTCTTTTGTTCAGTCCGGTCTTCTGTCATGATACGAGGTGAGACAGGGAGATGAACTGAACAGGTTTTTATTCACAGATAGGTTTCGATCTTTTGGTTCGTCAAACAGGTAAGTAAAGAGCATAAGCAGTTCAAAGGACAGTCACACTTAACCGACAAGTCTCTCTCTTTGCAGGATGGAAGAAGCGCACGCAGATGAGATACAGTCTGATATATCGGTAGCTTGAGGAGGACGAAGAAGGTAAGCAAACACAGGTGAGCTGTGTGCTTATGAATTGTGTTTGATGAGGAAGCGACAGGTGTGGCAGGTTAGTATTCCAGTGATTGTGAACGCTTGGGTGGAGCTGATGGACCTGGAGCTGATGGACCTGGAGCTGATGGACCTGGAGCTGATGGACCTGGAGCTGATGGACCTGTAGCTGATGGACCTGGTGCTTATGGACCTGGAGCTGATGGACCTGGAGCTGATGGACCTGGAGCTGATGGACCTGGAGCTGATGGACCTGGAGCTGATGGACCTGGTGCTGATGGACCTGGTGCTGATGGACCTGGTGCTGATGGACCTGGAGCTGATGGACCTGGTGCTGATGGACCTGGAGCTGATGGACCTGGAGCTGATGGCATGCGGGCTGAATCCGTGACAGCAGTGCAAAAGGCTTCTTTCAGTTGGTTAAATGCTTCAGTTGCAGCTGGATTTCAAGACAGAGACTTGGGATGTTTTCACAGTAAAAAAGTGATGAGAGAGGCAATCAAGCTGATGTTGGCGATGAATTTCCTATAGAATATGCATTTTCATACAGAAAACGTTGAAGCTCTTTGATGGAAGTGGGTTGTAGCCAGTTCCTGATAGCATGGACCTTCCCCTGGTCCATCTGGATGCCACATCCGTCAATAATGTAACCCAGGAAACTCTCATTTCTCCAGTTTAAGGTAAACTGGGTAGTCTCTGAGGCATTGAAGGACCTGCGCAACATGTTGGTGATGTTCAGCCAGGTTTCGGGAGCAGATAAGGATATCATTGATGTAAATGATGACAAAACTCTGAAGCATATCCTGGAACACCTAGTTAGCCCATGCTGCATAACCCGGTATTCATAATGGCCATATGGTGTGATGAAGGTGGTTTTACACTCGTCACCCTTCCTAATTCGGATTAGATTGTATGCGCTGCACAGGTCCAGCTTGAAGAAGATGCAGGCGCCTCTCAGTTGTTCCAGGACTGTTGGAACCAGGGAAAGAGGATAATGATGCTTGACTGTCTGGTTATTCAGTGATCTGTAGTCGATACACGGCCTCAAGCCTACATTCTTTTTTTGCCATAAAGAAGCAGCAGGGGAAGTAGATGGTTGGATTAACCCTTGTTTAAAGGGATAGTTAACCCAAATATGAAAATTCTGTCATCACTTACTCACCCTCAATGTGATCCAAACCTGTATACATTTCTTTTTTCTGCTTAACACAATGGAAGATATCTTGAAGAATGTTTGTAACCAAGCAGATCTTGGGCCCCATTGACTCATAGACTCATAATCTGTTAATATTTGGGTGACCTATCCCTTTAAGGGCCTCCTTGATGTATTCATTCATGTCTCCAGCCTTTGCCTCCAGGATTGATAGAGGATAGATTCTACCCTTGGGCAGCGTGGCACCAGGTACCAACTCGATGGCGCAGTCCCATGGCCGTTGAGGTGGAAGTTTAATTGCCGGCTGCTTGCTGAACACATCCGTGAATGCCCTGTATGCTTCCTGCACACACACGGTGGACTGCACCTCTGGACTCAATGGTGGTGGAGTTGAGATTGACTAGAAGTTGTAGACAATGATCGAAGCTGTACTCGCTCCACTCAGTTATTTCTCCAGTAGACCAGGAAACTTTAGGTGAGGGGATCTGTAGCCATGGGTTTCCCAGGATGATATCAGTGGTTTAGCCTTCCAGCACCAGAAGTGAGATCTCCTCCCTCCAATACTAAGCGTGATACATGGTGTACAGTGAGTGATGATTCCTCGACCAAGCAGCTCACCCAGGATCGAATGGATGTTCAGGATTTGTAAACGGGAGTTTCTTGATTCGGAGGTGTTTGAGAAGTTCCGTTGAGATGAAATTCCTAGTCGATGAAGGCCTGAACGCTCAGTTTGGGTGAGATGGAATGAGTTAATTTTAGCTATTTCGTTTGAAATCGTTGAGCTTTCATTTCGAATTGCAGTGAACATTGCAACAGAAGTCCGCTGCAATCCTCTGCCGCTCCAGAGAAGGTCGCTGGTTGGGCAATGGGACTGAATTATGTGACTAACGCAGAAGGAGTGGAAGGAGGAAGAAAGGATTGTCGGAGAGTTTGAACTGGTTCAGCAAATGGATCGGGAATTCCAGTTTCCTGTGTGATTCTTTTGTTCAGTCCGGTCTTCTGTCATGATACGAGGTGAGACAGGGAGATGAACTGAACAGGTTTTTATTCACAGATGGGTTTCGATTTTTTGGTTCGTCAAACAGGTAAGTAAAGAGCATAAGCAGTTCAAAGGACTGTCACACTCGACGACAAGTCTCTCTCTCTTTGCAGGATGGAAGAAGCGCACGCAGATGAGATACAGTCTTATATATCGGTAGCTTGAGGAGAACGAAGAAGGTAAGCAAACACAGGTGAGCTGTGTGCTTATGAATGGTGTTTGATGAGGAAGCGACAGGTGTGGCAGGTTAGTATTCCAGTGATTGTGAACGCTTGGGTGGAGCTGATGGACCTGGAGCTGATGGACCTGGAGCTGATGGACCTGGTGCTGATGGACCTCGTGCTGATGGACCTGGAGCTGATGGACCTGGTGCTGATGGACCTGGTGCTGGTGGACCTGGTGCTGATGGACCTGGTGCTGATTGACCTGGTGCTGATGGACCTGGAGCTGATGGACCTGGAGCTGATGGACCTGGTGCTGATGGACCTGGTGCTGATGGACCTGGTGCTGATGGACCTGGTGCTGATGGACCTTGAGCTGATGGACCTGGTGCTGATGGCATGCGGGCTGAATTCGTGACAGCAGTGCAAAAGGCTTCTTTCAGTTGGTTAAATGCTTCAGTGGCAGCTGGATTTCAAGACAGAGACTTGGACTGTTTTCACAGTAATAAAGTGATGGGAGAGGCAATCAAGCTGATGTTGGCGATGAATTTCCTATAGAATATGCATTTTCATACAGAAAACGTTGCAGCTCTTTGATGGAAGTGGGTTGTAGCCAGTTCCTGATAGCATGGACCTTCCCCTGGTCCATCTGGATTCCACATCCATCAATGATGTAACCCAGGAGACTCTAATTTCTCCAGCTTAAGGTAAACTGGGTAGTCTCTGAGGCGTTGAAGGACCTGCGCAACATGTTGGTGATGTTCAGCGAGGTTTCAGGAGTAGATAAGGATATCATTGATGTAAATGATGATAAAACCCTGGAGCATATCCTGGAACACCTAGTTAGCCCATGCTGCATAACCCGGTATTCATAATGGCCATATGGTGTGATGAAGATGGTTTTACACTCGTCACCTTTCCTAATTCGGATTAGATTGTATGCGCTGCACAGGTCCAGCTTGAAGAAGATGCAGGCGCCTCTCAGTTTTTCCAGGACTGTTGGAACCAGGGAAAGAGGATAATGATGCTTGACTGTCTGGTCATTCAGAGATCTGTAGTCGATACACGGCCTCAAGCCTACGTTCTTTTTTGCCACGAAGAAGCAGCAGGAGAAGTAGATGGTTGGATGAACCCTTGTTAAAAGGGATAGTTAACCCACATATGAAAATTCTGTCATCATTTACTCACCCTCAATGTGGTCCAAACCTGTATACATTTCTTTGTTCTGCTTAACACAATGGAAGATATCTTGAAGAATGTTTGTAACCAAGCAGATCTTGGGCCCTATTGCCTCATAGACTCATAATCTGTTAAAATTTGGGTGACCTATCCCTTTAAGGGCCTCCTTGATGTATTCATCCATGTCTCCAGTCTTTGCCTCCAGGATTGATAGAGGATAGATTCTACCCTTGGGCAGCGTGGCACCAGGTACCAGCTCAATGGCGCAGTCCCATGGCCGTTGAGGTGGAAGTTTAGTTGGCGGCTGCTTGCTGAACACATCCGTGAATGCCCTTGTATGCTTCCTGCACACACACGGTGGACTGCACCTCTGGACTCAATGGTGGTGGAGTTGAGATTGACTAGAAGTTGTAGACAATGATCAAAGCTGTACTCTCTCCACTCAGTTATTTCTCCAGTAGACCAGGAAACGTTAGGTGAGGGGATCTGTAGCCATGGGTTTCCCTGGATGATATCAGTGGTTTAGCCTTCCAGCACCAGAAGTGAGATCTCCTCCCTCCAGTACTGAGCGTGATGCATGGTGTACAGTGAGTGATGATTCCTCGACCAAGCAGCTCACCCAGGATCGAATGGATGTTCAGGATTTGTAAACGGGGGAGTTTCTTGATTCTGAGGTGTTTGAGAAGTTTCTTTGAGATGAAATTCCCAGTCGATGAAGGCCTGAACGCTCAGTTTGGGTGATGGACCGGGAGCTGATGGACCTGGTGGTGATGGACCTGGAGCGGATGGACCTTGAGCTGATGGACCTTGAGCTGTTGGACCTGGAGTTGATGGACCTGGTGGTGATGGACCTGGAGCTGATGGACCTGGAGCTGATGGACCTGGTGCTGATGGACCTGATGGACCTGGTGCTGATGGACCTGGTGGTGATGGAGCTGGAGCTGATGGACCTGGTGGTGATGGACCTGGAGCTGATGGACCTGGAGCTGATGGACCTGGAGCTGATGGACCTGGTGCTGATGGACCTGGAGCTGATGGACCTGGAGCTGATGGACCTGGTGCTGATAGACCTGGAGTTGATGGACCTGGAGCTGATGGACCTGGAGCTGATGGACTTGGAGCTGGAGCTGATGGACCTGGAGCTAATGGACCTGGTGCTGATGGACCTGGTGCTGATGGACCTGGTGCTGGTGGACCTGGTGCTGGTGCTGATGGACCTGGTGCTGATGGACCTGGAGCTGATGGACCTGGTGCTGGTGCTGATGGCCCTGGGCTAATGGACCTGGTGCTGATGGACCTGGTGCTGGTGCTGATGGACCTGGATCTGGAGCTGATGGACCTGGTGCTGATGGCATGCGGGCTGAATCCGTGACACAGACTCAATGTGTTAAAAATTTTCACTCCAGTGCAAATATTTGCAGTAAATTAAGAAACAACTATCAAAACATTGTCTGTGCATTTGACAGTTCTACAGCTGAGATCTTTATTTGTGAAGTTTCGAGGAAAATATTTTTAAACCGAGAAGAAATTAAAACATTACATTTTATGCTGGAAATCCATGTGCTCACATTCCAGGTACTCTTCGATTCATAATGCATGTACTCTTGCTGCAAACATTTTTCAATTGTCGTCTCCTACCATCCTTTATTTCTTTCAAGCTAGATAGTTTGTTATTTATTGGTTTAATGACACAGATGTGTATAGGAAACACTATCGCCCACAGTAATGTTTGAGTATGTGCACCTGAGAAGTGTTCACGTCTGTGTTTGTCTACTTGAGTAAAGGATGTTTCTGGCCTGACTCTTTGTCTGTCTCTCTGGTTCTTTCTCAAAGTCTGGACTACGTTCCTTCATCTCTCTTCATGTCTGTGTATGCAGGTGTGGACTCGGAGGCCGGCGCTCTGACTCTGTGTTCAGAAGACTTCAGACAGGCTCTGTCCGGCCTTCAGCCGTCCGTCTCTGAACAGCAGCTCGACAGATACAAACTCATCCAGCAGAAGTTCACCACAAAATAACACTCATCCGGCTGAAATCATTCCTCTAGTGCTGAATCGGGAAGCTTTGCACCGTGTCCTAACCAGACCTGTTGTGATCAAGCTACTTTCAGTGGTGCACACAGTAGAATTGTAGATTAAACATCAGATGTCTTCTGATTGGCTGTGATTGTGTCATGTCGCACTTTCACCTTTAATGTGCACATACATACAAGAGACTTGTCTGGTTAGGACACAGTAGAAATGATTTCTAAAGAAAACTAAAAAAGAGCATAAAATATGTAGTAAGTGGAACCTGCTCACGTTCACTTTCCTATCCCGCAGGATTTCTTTACATCTTCCTTAATGGGTTTCAGACTTAATGCTTGAACGGAAATCAGTCAGGCTGAAAAATGCAGAAAGTCTTCATGCTTTCTTTGTGCAAGAGATGAGATTAAATATAATTTATGACTAGCACTGCAATAACCACAACTAAAGAGAAACCGTTCAGCTAGACAGTGTGAGTTAATGTGTTTGTGATGAACGGCACCTAATTCGTGATTTTTCATAAAAAACACTGTATAAAATAGAACAGTTCACTTGAATCTTCCTCCTCAGGGGTTTCATTTAAACACACATTGGTCACACTTTATATTAAGTGCTTAGTTTTAGATTATTTAATAATCAATTAATTTGCTATGCAAAAGTTAAAAAAGAGCTGATAACAGTGATTTATGTCTGTATATTTTTTTAAAATGTTAATAAGAATAATTTTTTTTTAAAAAGAGACATTTTCTTGTTTTATAAATATGTAATTACTACTTAATTACTGTGTTGTTACTACATATAACAAAGGACAAATGAACGACTTAATATAAAGTGTTACCATGTTTATTCAAAGAATTACTAAAAAGAAAACTGAAAGTAAACGTGATTCTTCAAACAAATCTACGTGTCTGCTTTAACATAGTAGCTCAAGATAGAAGACAATATGAACACAAAAGACACAATTGTTCAAAAGATTAATGAATTTTGAAAATTTCAAACTGTGCAAGCATATATTTTGACTCATTGTGCTGTAGCTTGATGCTGGAATCAAGTGCGAATGAGTGAATCTTGTGAAAAACTTCAAGAAATGTCATATTTCACCCCAAAAAATCAGAAGAAAATTTATAATTTATCAGTTAAAAATATAATTAATAAATAATATATGTATTAAATCATTAATAAAATATACAAATTATATTTTGCTTGAATAAAATATAATTAAAATTATGATTGTTTTACTTTATAGTTGATTTAATGTTTATAAATGCGCTCAGGCAGGATGGTATTTATTGCTGTACTATAGTAATGAGAATCCAATGAGAATAACTATTGTGGAAAAAAAGAAAACTGTCCATATGTATTTCAGTAATGAGATTTTTTTTTTTTTTTTTTTTTTTTGTAAAATGTGCCTAATTCATGAAAATAATGTCACGGTGTAAAAAAACCCCCACCTTTTTTCTTCTGATTTTGAGGTGATTTATGAGCGATACTGGACATGCTTCATGAAATACACATAACAAGTAATGCAGTTTTGAATTAAAATGTTCATTCAAAATTATGTGGATGTCTTTAGTAACAACCAATAGTCACATAAATGAAATAGCTGCTTGAAACCTTTTTAAAGAAAAAAAATTCAATCATGTTTTTTATGCATTTTCTCATGAAAGTTTTTGATTGTTAAATGATAGTAGGGCCACAAAATGATTCATCTGGATTGTGATATGTTTTATAACTAGTGTTTTTTTTTTCTGAAATTTTGACATTTAAATGGATGATTTTACTCGTACCGGGACACAGTAACGGACTGTCAGCTGTCAGTATGAAAAACCCACTGGTGTGCTAATTACTAGCGAATTGGCAATTACTAGCTGGCAATTATACATTTTTCTTTCTATTTTCTTATTTTTCCACCCACACACACATCATTAGGAATTGAAAAATAAAAATCCCTGAAATCCTGACCAGAGAACACAGGAAAGGAAAGCACTGTCAACCAAAGGCACTTAAAAGAGCAATAGAAATAATGTACTGTCACACAAGGTGTAGTGTACTGAAGTATGACAGATGTGTATTCGAGAGGAAGATGAACAAATGTCAGTGTGAGGCTCCAGATTTTAGTCAGGGGGTCTGGTTCTTTGTGGAAGATCCCTCATTTTCACAACAAACTCTGAAGCTCTTCTGCTTTTGCTTGGGCGTTTAGTTCGTATGTTTGGTAGAGACGGGTAAGATGGTTTGTCTGTGTCTTGATCTGCGTTCATGTCGACAGCAGGCGGAGCTTCTCTCGGTGTCACTGACTCACCTGAAATGTGGCATACGACTGCAGGTTCTGCAACACAAGGGACGCATGTAAGATTTGTGCCGGACAACAGTCTGAAAAACAGCTCTTCATTATATGTTGGTTGCACTTCCATGAATAGGGTACGAAACAGGGCTTGACCGATGCACACTTAAAAGTGATCATCAACCCCAGGAGAGCAGACTTAATAATATATCAACTGTTTATTTTATTAGAAATTTTCAAATGTTGCGACCCTGTTACTAAAATTTAAGTCAGATTTATAATAACATTTATAAAATCATAAATTAACAGTTTTTGACAACTGCTGGTTTGAAGTAATTGAAGAAAGACATATTTTCCATACATTAAAGAAAGGTTATTTGGTAAAATTACAATTTTGGTACCCGGGTTGGATGCTTGAGCTTATTAAATGCTGCCAACAATACAATTTATTGTAAAACATTGAGAAAATCAACTGATTTACTTGTTTTCCTGCCATGCTGCAGAAAGGTTCCAAATGATGTCACTTCCTGGGGGTCACACATTTTTGGAATATTCCATTTTGTTTAATGGGGGGAAATAATTTGGTACAAGGGTTACATGCAAGATATTGGACACAGTTTTGGTAATTAAAAATAGTTTTTCAATACTCTGGATGGATTGTGAATTCAACTGGCTGTTTACACGACTCCATTTTCAACTATTCAAACGTAAAACGTATGCATTTTGTCCGTTCATTTACACGACAATGGGGTTTTGGGGGCCTGAAAATACAAACTTAATTCAAAAATGTTAGTAAAATGGTATTGTCTCAAAATTGTTATTGTACAAAAGGGTGAATTTGTGAAAACGGTGACGTCATCTGTATCACCTGTTCAGTCTATAGGTGCGTAGTGTTTCTTTACAAAGTGACGTCGCCACCTACTGGCCTAGCATTAATAATACAGCGTTTTTAGTCGTTTTCACGGATCCGTGTGATCGTTTTGATAACGTCATATGTACGCCGAAAACGTGAAAGAAAAACTTTTCCGTTTTAGTACATGGTTGTCGTGCAAACATACTCTAAAGGTGTGGTCACATTAGAGAAATAATGTGGAAAAAAACATCTCTTTCAAACCAAACCGCTTTTCGTTGGTGAAGCAGTGAATCTGCGTTGGTAAATTTGGTAAGTCACGCTTAATTCCTGCATGGTTTCCTATTGAAATGAGTGATTTTGACCGTGAATATTTGTTGAACAACAGTAAATGTGATCTCACCCAAATTGTGTATGAACATTTGAATATTATGCCTCTTACACAATTGATGGGCCTTCAAACTAAACCCTATTCATGGACGTTGCCCGGTCATTTATACTAAAAATAGGTTCAAAAGACGTAGTAATGGTAATGGTAATGGTCTGCAAAATGCAATCAAAATCCCTATAACGTGTAAATGTGAGCTGCTGTGATTTCAGAGGAAGATATTGGCTGAGTTTGAGAAGTCACTCTGACTGCAACAATAACCATATTTACCGCTTACGTGGCCTTTGCTACTTTCGTGCGTTTCATCCTTTTCCTGCGCATGAGTGTGACCTGAGGCCTCTTCAAGCCGGCGATGAGCAGCAGCAGTCTGGGGCGGGACTTGGTGAGCCAGCTTCTCAGTAGCGTCCCCTTGGGAAACCTGGAAACATCAGAAACTGTGAGTCCGACATGTCAAACTGAAGCTGTAACTAAAACCTTTCTAGCACTTCATTGACCGGTGTCTATGATCTGCTTTGTTATACTTGTACTTAATAAAAACAACTGATTCTTGAACCTGTATTTGGTGACACTTACTCTGATTTTCATTGTAAAGCTGTTTTGAAGCAATTTGTCTTGTATAAAGTTTTCAATATTGTAAAACACATCTGACTGTGAGAACATTCAAACCGCATCTGCAGCGCTGATGCACTGACTTTATAAGTACACTTCAAGAAAAAAAAAAATCAATTGGAAAACCTGTAATTTTCCACCAGGCATTATCCATTAAGTTTACAGACATTTCCTTCGACCATAAAACGCAACGCAATTCAAAATATGGATAAAACACCTGTGAAAAATTAATACCGAAAATTCCTTTATATTAACAGTTTATTAGGCCATATTTGTTATGGACTTGTCTTAGAGTGTAACTACTACTAATGTGGAGGTTAAAAGCAAATTCTCTTGAGTTTTCACCGCTGATGAGAATATGCTATATGAAGCAGACTATGTTTAGGAAGAAAGGCTAAAAAATGTTAACTAAGGTAGTTAACTAATGTTAACTAATGCACCTTATTGTAAAGTGTTACCATATATATATTTTGTTTTAAGGACTCTAAACCCCTGGTTCATGGTTGGCTCGTCTTTCGCTGTGTAGTCGCACGAGCGGCTCTAAATCATTGTTTCATGTGGCATGTTTAGTCTAAGACGTTACGCTTGCTCCTGTTTAATAACCATGTCGTGTTGCGTCTGCTTTAGACTGCACTCAATGCAATGCCACTACGCAAACACTCAGATGAAAATCAGATTATTGATAGACTCATCCAGCATGCTGAACGATTGCAGCGTTTGTGTATCAACGCAAGGGATTTAAACAGTATTGAGTCTCATAATACACTGAAAACATTCAAGTGTTTCAAGTTTTCCCTTATCACAACAAATTCTGCATTGTTAAAAAATAATTAAGTTGGTAACACTTTACAATAAGGTCCCATATTTTAACATTAATCCATTGATTAATGTATTAACTAACAACGAGCACTAAATTTGTTACAGTATTTATTCATCTTTGTTAATGTAAGTTGATAAACTTACAACTGTCCACTGTTAGTTCATGTTAACCAATGTTAACGAACAGAACCTTGCTGTAAAGTGTTACAGAAAAGGGTGAAGTTACACTTTAAAAAACAAGAGTAAAGGTTTAGTTGATGAGTTTCAGTTTGCTTGCTGGTAGATGCTATAAATACACAATTATGTGGCCAAAAA
This sequence comes from Gila orcuttii, assembly GCA_026230005.1. NCBI lineage: Eukaryota > Metazoa > Chordata > Actinopteri > Cypriniformes > Leuciscidae > Gila > Gila orcuttii. Next base: position 41,957,550 of record JAPDVR010000020.1, read on the forward strand.
AGCCTATTTTTCGATTGTCAGCAATTCAGAAGTTGCTGTGTATCTGACAATTTTTTTTTAGTATAGTAACCAAAAAAATCACCACAAAATCTGATTATTGTAGATGTTTCACCAGCGACCCCAAATTCCCAAATCAGTAACGATCCTCACCAGTAACATTCCTCACTAGTAACACTGCTCACCAGTAACACCAGTAACACTCCTCACCACTCCTCACCAGTAACACCAGTAACACTCCTCACCACTCCTCACCAGTAACACCAGTAACACTCCTCACCAGTAACACTCCTTATCAGTAACATTCCACACCAGTAACACTCCTCACCAGTAACATTCCTCACTAGTAACACTGCTCACCAGTAACACCAGTAACACTCCTCACCACTCCTCACCAGTAACACCAGTAACACTCCTCACCACTCCTCACCAGTAACACCAGTAACACTCCTCACCAGTAACACTCCTCACCAGTAACACCAGTAACACTCCTTATCAGTAACATTCCACACCAGTAACACTCCTCACCAGTAACACTTCTCACCAGTAACACTCCTCACCAGTAACACTCCTCACCAATCCTCACCAGTAACACTCCTCACCAGTAACACTCCTCACCATTAACACCAGTAACACTCCTCACCAGTAACATTCCTCACCAGTAACACTCCTCACCAGTAACACTTCTCACCAGTAACACTCCTCACCAGTAACTCTCCTCACCACTCACACTCCTCACCAGTAACACTCCTCACCACTCCTCACCAGTAACACTCCTCACCAGTAACACCAGTATCACTCCTCACCAGTAACACTCCTCACCAGTAACACCAGTAACACTCCCCACCAGTAACACTCCTCACCAGTAACACTCCTGACCAGTTACACTCCTCAACCAGTAACACTCCTCACCAGTAACACTTCTCACCACTCACACTCCTCACCAGTAACACTCCTCACCACTCCTCACCAGTAACACTCCTCACCAGTAACACTCCTCACCAGGAACACTTATCACCAGTAACACTCCTCACCAGTAACACTCCTGACCAGTTACACTCCTCAACCAGTAACACTCCTCACAGTAACACTCCTCACCAGTAACACCAGTAACACTCCTCACCAGGAACACTTATCACCAGTAACACTCCTCACCAGTAACACTCCTGACCAGTTACACTCCTCAACCAGTAACACTCCTCACCAGTAACACTCCTCACCACTCACACTCCTCACCAGTAACACTCCTCACCACTCCTCACCAGTAACACTCCTCACCAGTAACACCAGTAACACTCCTCACCAGTAACACTCCTCACCAGGAACACTTCTCACCAGTAACACTCCTCACCAGTAACACTCCTGACCAGTTACACTCCTCAACCAGTAACACTCCTCACCAGTAACACTCCTCACCAGTAACACCAGTAACACTCCTCACCAGTAACACTCCTCACCAGTAACACCAGTAACACTCCTCACCAGTAACACCAGTAACACTCCTCACCTCACCAGTAACACTCCTGACCAGTTACACTCCTCAACCAATAACACTCCTCACCAGTAACACTCCTCACCAGTAACACCAGTAACACTCCTCACCAGTAACACTCCTCACCGAAGCTCCATAGCCACAGATCCAGCTGTCAGGTGAAGGGGGACAGCATGACCGCACCAGCTGTTATATAC